>JAULBS010147799.1:0-43859 GCA_032355785.1 Symmetromphalus regularis
AAAGAGTAGCCAATGTGGCGGCAGCGGGTTTCCTCTACATACATATGTCAGAATGACCATATGATTGACGTCCAATAGCCGATGATAAAATAAAAATCAATGTGTTCTAGAGGCGTCGTCAAATAAAACAAACTTTACTTTCTAGAGCTATATATTCGGGCTATAGACCTAACACAGTGTCTACTGTTTTGCAGGATTTCTTCTCTCATTATATTGGGGGGAAGGGTGGGGGTATCACTGAAAAGTACGTGACCAAAGGGCAACAGCGTTCCTGCAGGAACTCCCCAATTCTTCGGAAACTCCGAATTTCGGTCACTTTATTTTGTCACCGAGCCTGGAAATAGTTGTATTCAGCAAAATCTATTTTTTATTAGTTGTCCCCTAAAAAGCTAAGGAGGGGGTGGGGGTGGGGTGGGGGTGGGGGCATGCATCCAGGCCCCCATACTTCGCGGTGGCTTCCTATATATAATATAGAATGAAAATAAAAGTGTCACGGACAGATGTATCTACATGTAGACTATCAGTGGTGGATTCAGACAATCCATTGGAGAGGGGGAGGTGTGGATGGTTGGTTGGGCTAACGAATCCTCTGATTCTTTAACGTTAAAAACAATAATAATAAATAATAATAAAATTAATTTTTTTTTAAATCGCTAACTTTAGTAACTAGATCCAAACCGCTGAAGCATAAGAAATGTTTGTTGAATATTGAATGCTTATTTTATAAAAAAAATAAAATGTTCTTAATACCGCATACTTCCATCCCAATAAATACTTTTTGAGATTTTCCCGTCCCAAACTGTGCACTACGACTGATACTAAATATAATCCGAAGACAATAGCCAACTTAAATACTCATTTACATTTTTCATCTTTTAAACTCCATAAAGCCTAAGGAGGGTTTGAGGTTATGTAAGGAGGGTTTGAGGTTATCAAAGGTTATCTAAGGAAGGTTTGAGGTTATCTTAGGAGGGTTTGAGGTTACGGTGGAAGGGGGTACGATGCGAAATGCTGTAGGACATGGATGATGTGTTCCATGCTTTTGTTTATATATCTATTTTGCTGAATCACGCCACACGGCAAGTAAAATATTTAGATGGAACATCTTGGATACTATTTACTATAGGGAATATTCCGTTACGCGGGAGTCGCCTGACCTCGACAGGGGAAAAGAACGAACATGGAAACATAACTCTCAAACAGCCGAACCGGGACAGATGGCGTGGCGTGTAGGCTAGACCAATCGATAATCTCATAAATTAACATTTATTAGCAGGTTCATGATAACTAGAGAATAAAGTTTTCATAGAAGTACATAAATTACATTAATAGTGTAAACTACCGGAATGTCTATTAATTAATACATAAAAGCTGGATTTTCTATAGAATGCAGGGGTTGAAAAAATTGGTCGCCATTAGTGACCGCATTTAAGAGTTGGCGCCTACCAAGAATAGTTTATCACTTATAGCGCCTATCTTAACTCCAGTAACGTATAATGGCTTTTCAAAGTGGGGGCAGGGGAGGGTGTGATTTGAGGGGGCGGGGAGATTTTAATGGGTGTATAAAATGTGTTGTGAGAACCAAGCGCGCCTGTGACATTTTTAACCATATTAAAAACTGACGAAAAAAATGGGGGAAGGCACAATACGCACCACCGGGCCCAGGTCAGACCACGGAATGGGTTATATTGAAATTTAAATGCCTAAATAATAATCTTTTCCAGTATTTCTCTTTGTGATATCATTGTAACACTTAACCATGTGATCTTAGCGCAAATGTTCCGAAATATTATAGTTTGACAGTTTTAGCAGGAAAAGACATTTTAAAATCCTTGGGTTTTCAATAAAATATTTGGAGTGGGACATTCCTCCACCCCCACCCCTGCTCCACCCCATCCACTTGCAGGAAGCGATTGTCTCCAGTGTTATTCGAAATATGTTATGTGCCATCGGTAACTGGTCAACGCCTTTAAACAAACATTCCTTTCCTTTATATTTTTCCTACGTGATCCAGTGGTTACGGTCTGGTGGTCACATTCAGCAGAACTTTGCGGAGTGGTCGTCTGGTCATGGAAGACGGGCGCCAAAAGTTGAGATCCGATACACATCTGCCAAACGTCAATATACACAAAACAAGTCTATTCTTCTTAGTTTCTAGGTTAAATTATAATTTAAACTTAACCTAGAAAAAACATCACAATAATTTAAACAAAGGTCTTTGTCTTACAATCACATACTTTTGAAATTGTGAAGTATAATTATGTTACAGAATTTTTCAAGAGTTGATTTAATGATAATTTGAAAATAAAAAATAAATAAACAAAACAGACAAATTGTTTTGTAGATCTTTAGTACCGCTGATGGAACAAATAAGTGTTTTTTTTAAGGATTTTGTTTTATTTGTGTTATTAATTACTGATTTTAAGATATTAAACTAATAAACAGTCGATACATATTTAAAATAATATCACTTAATTTAAATGCTTCTAGAATAAACTAAAACTATGACTAGCTCATTAAATAAAAAAAAATTGTTTTTTATTATAGTTATTTTTAAAGACATGTGTTCATTCATTCGTAATTATATATTCAGATGTAAGAACTTATTGATTCTTATAACAGTTTATGTAAATGTAAATAAGTCAGGAGTACTGTTTCTGGCCATTTTGTAAAATAAACACGCCATATTAATTTGCGACGTCATTACCTTTTCAATGTTTAGGTAAAACATCGTTGCTTTACAAAGAATCTTGTTCCTACATTAGCCGTATTTAAAAAAAATATATATTTTAAAGCTGTATCTTTTGATATAAACCTGACTTTATGTAAACACAAAATAATTATTTTTTAAATAATAATAATAAAAAATAAATCCTCCATGGCATGATCTGAATCCCAAAGAATTAGCAGGGTGAGACCTGGGAGATGGGAAGGGGAGGAAAACCTGAATAGGCAGGGGTCCAGGGGACAACTAGGTTATAACATTAAAATTGCAATCCTCGTTTGTTAATAATAATAATAATAATAATAATAAAACTTTCAAAAAGGAAGCGGTCGAAGTGAAAGGTGTTCCGGAACCCCAGGAACCTCCCACCCCAATGTCCGGCCCTGATTAGTGAGTGTTTTTTTCTGAAATCATCATGGTCCTGATAAATTGCTTGACTCCAAAATATATCTGAAAAGCTCAGTGTATAACTTGTCGATAGGACGTTCGTGTAGGCTACACGTGTGCACGAAATGCGGAATGGGTAATATTGTGTACTGTGTAGGTCTCAGAAATGGCCGCTTTACTCAAATGATAATAATTGTGCTATCTTTTAATTTTAAAAACGGTGCTTCCCCACTCTTCTTTTGCCCTCGCCACCTTTTATAATTGCCTGCCTTCGATCCTACAAGTGCTTTCGACGCAATTGCCTCCCCTCCAATAAAACATTTCCCTCCCCAGTATAAAATCCTGACTGCGCCAGTGGTGATAACACATTTAAAAAAATTAATTGAAATAATTATGATAGTTCATAAACATTGGAACCATATGCACCGATTCCCATCACAACTTTTTGGAAACCAGCCCCGGCAGCACAATGGATAAACTGTCCGTTTCACGTAGGTACTGGGATCAAACCTCAGTCAAAGCATGCAATTTTTAATCTCTATACCAGCTCCAACTCGGTGAGTGCTCTGCAACACTCATTGGGTAACCTGCACCAACCAGTGGTTCACAACTGGTTTATCAATGACCGTGGAATGAGCTATCCTGTCTGCGTGAAAGTGCATATAAAAGTTCGCTTGCTGCTAATTGGGCAGAGTAGCCTATGTGGCGGTAGCTGGTTTCCTCTATAGACCACGATATGTTTGACTCCCAATATCCGCTGAATATCTGGATTTTTTAAAACGATTTAACCAGTCGAAGGACGTGAACATTAATCATTTTTTCACCAATTTCTATTCACATTACTTTTGGAGTCCCCCCTCCCCGTCATAAATCCACATTTGAACCCCCTTTCTGAAATCCTGCATCCGCGCCTGAATCCTTTCCTTTACTTTTCGGAATACTGTCCATCAGTACGTGCAAACTGATGATGGTCATGATGATCTCAGATCGACCAAATCATTTTAGCATCGACCAGTTCTGTGAAAAATGTCAAGACTCCTTCGTTTAAAGGGAAAGGCGACAAATCAAATATAATATAATAACTAAACTGTGATTAAGAACTTCATTAAGGCTTGTATGTCCAAGGAACAGAGTATTGTATCAATCAGTGCAATTTATCGCCGATCATAGTGTTATCGTAGCCTCATTCTACAACGCCAAATTGTTTCAATGTGTGACTTTAATGACAGTAATTCAAGACACAAATTGTCCAACCGTCACGTTGAACGCAGATGGGGAAATTTAAAGTGACGATCCACTTTTTCTTTATTAAATTTTGTTTATGCAAAAGCAACGATTGTATGTTTAACCTTTGAGATGATCTAAACAGACTCAACCGATATTTTTAGTTGTTAAACATATCTGGCAAAATGGTGTTTATGCAGTTTTAAAATGATTGTCTGCGAACATATATGGTATATATATATATTCCAGTGGCGGATTTAGGGGGCCCAGGGGCCCGCCCCTAAATTTGGATATTTTAATAATATTTAAAAAATTATAATTATTCTTTATATTTAATTATTTTTTTCACTTTAAAGAATCCGAATCATATTATTGCCCCACCCTCTCGGAGTTTCTGGGTCCACCACTGAATCCCTGTATAGTCGAACAGTACGATAAAGCTTCAATTACTTCTCCATATCTTATAACATCTCTTACAAATTGAAAATACAGCTCATTATCAACGGAAATCTTAAGTCAGAACGTTTTACATAAATATAGAAGTTTGGGCTATTTTCCGTTCTCACCAGTGGTCCACAACTGCTTCATCAAAGGCGGTGGTATGTGCTGACCTGTCTGTCGGACAATCCATAAAAAAGACCCCTAAAAAGAATGACCATAGTTATGATTGACGTCCAATAGCCGATGATGAGATAAAAACCAATGTGCTCTAGAGGCGTCGTTAAATAGAACAAACTTTACTTTTTTTCACATAAATATAAGATTGTGTCATGGGTCTACCGACCGCTACGTTATTAAAACGTGCCCACATCCATATTGGTTTGGACAAGCATCCCCGCTCCCATATCGGCGCCCTAAGAAGGGGACTCTTGACCCGGTGAGGGGAAGTCATAGGGTTTGAAAATTCATAGTCTTTATTTGAAAAAAACAACAAATATAATTTGTGAACGACACCGTAGCCCTCATAATGTATTGTTCTTCATTTAACATGCCTGGATATCAGCCACGTTACATTATTAATTACTTAGAAAGAAATCATTAAGTTGAGTGAGTGTTTCTTGACTTCTAACAGAGGACACGCAAACGGACCATCCCATGTACGCCATGGGATTATTAATAATTGATGCATCGTGGAACCATTATGTATTTAATGGGAACGTTAAGTCCAAAAAGTTGTTAAAGAAGTATGGAATAACTTACCCTCTTATAATAATAATGATTAATAATAATAATTAATAATATATCAGTTAATTAGTACTACTACTAATAATAATAATAGTTAATAATAATAGTAATAATAATAATAAATTAATTAATTACTACTACTACTACTAATAATAGTAGTTAATAATAATAATAATAGTAGTTAATAATAATAATGATAATAGTAGTTAATAATAATAATAATAATAATAGAATTATTGACAAATGCACAAGGTCGGGATCTAAATTGATCCTACAGAGAATATTTTTCGCGTGACGTTAGCGTACGCATACAAATGAGAAATTTTGTTTTAAAATGTGGAGCGGGGTGGGATACAGATCTATAATAACAAAAACGTCTTATTTTTCTAAAAATAGACCTAATATAGATACAAACATGGTGGCAAAGCAGGGTTATAGTGGGGGTGGGGGGTGGAGAGAGGGGAGTATCCGGGCCAAAACACTTCCTAGGAAAGAGCGGATTGGCGATATAAAGCTAAAATTATTATATACATGTATTAAAATAATTATTTTACAAATGACCGGGAAGGAGGGCTGCACCCAACCCACCCCATCTAGCTACGGCCATGCTGTGTCATTAAACTTTAGTATATTCGTGGTGTACGTTTCATCACTGTTATTTCACATGTGAAAGTAAATAAATTTCTCATTCCATATAATACGATGCATATTTCACTAGCAGGTCGCCTGCGTTTGACATGAATAAATTTCAACATCACACCTGTGACGTGAATGACGACAAGAACAACTGTTGTACATTCCACTGTTGTACATTCCCCATGTACAGGTATCTAAACTGATACAATAGAAAAGTGAATCAGAATTTAAAAGTAAACAATTTAGAGGGACATTACGTGCTTGTATGTGTGTGTGTGTGTGTGTGTGTGTGTGTGTGTAGGCGCGGATGCAAGTGAGCATATGTATACATGTGGGTCTTTTTTTGATAACAGTGACATTTTAATGCTAAATCAGTGGCGGATACTGAAAATCCAGTTTAGGGTTCTTTAACATTAATATTTTGTAAAAATAATAACAATAATAGTTATAAAAAATGTTTATAACGAACAAATTAAGGGGGGGGGGGCGGGCCCCTACCTAGATCCTCCACTGTAAATCATAGTTGTGCCAACTGGGTGAAAATACATATTATCATCTTCATACACCTTACCCTATCTCCAGTCAAGTTCTTAGAACCTATGCGTTTATCTGTATTGTCATGTTTATATATTATTTTCAAAGTATACCTATGTCACTTTATTTCTGTTCAGCTGAGATAAATAAAGAATATACGTATTGGCTTCTGTTATTGTTGTGATCCACGTAATGATGTAATAGAAAATCCATTCTACAACCGTCACCTATCACTAGTAAAAACTAACCAATCAATAGTAAAAGTATTCTCCTGGCACCGTGCCAAATAGACAGTTCATTCATGGGCAGAGGCGCGAAAATCTTAATCTTTATTTACTGTGACGTTTATGGCGTTATGCCAAGGGCTGTCATTCATATAATATAAAATGAGACACAATTTACGACATAGTTTATTTTAGACAAATCGTGAGTGATAAAAGAAGAAATGTCTGTTTGTTGCTGTTGAATTTGAGTTTGTGGACATCCCTTCGATTCTCAATAATAAACATACGCCATCTAGCGACCACTACGTGTTAGTCATAATCCCGCTAAAATCATGGCTGCGCCGAACCAGAGCAGTCTCTATCCTTCTGTCCCGCATTCTGGGCGAGATGTGGATATTTCAAATGGAGATGCTGACGGTGTAAATGAAGCACAAGTTGATCTTTTGGTAAGTGTCATTTTTGGTAGAATAAAACGTGAAATTTACGAAATAGACGACGAAACATGATCGAAGCACATGGCCTCGATACGTGTCATTCAGTGTTAAGTTGGCCCAGACCAAAGTGATGATGAAATCCATCGTGGAGACGGTTTATTTACATTCGAACAATAGCTACACGAGAGAGCCTCGTGGCATATTTTGATAATATTACATATTAGCGGTGTATATTAAATATGTTGCTAGCTTAAACAGATATTTGTTTTTATCATGGGTTTGTTTACAGTCGAGTTGAAGTGGAACTGCGGACACTGTAACCTAAAGTAAAAGATTTCCATATTTAGTCTCACTCGCAGACTGTTAATGTTATAGATCGGCTGAAATGCTTTAGACAGCTGTGTCTGGGAACACTTAAAAATGGACATTTGTTGGATTACTGTGTGTGGATATTAGTTGTGGTATATATAAAACAGATTTAAAGCGTTGAAATTAACATGATTATTTTTTTGTTTACAAAACAAGCCAATAAGTGAATAACAGTGCGGCTATGTACAGCGTGTTTATTACAAATCAAGAATAAATAAGTCGTACTTTACTAATTGTTTGCTTTTTACACATAAGTGAAAATACGTTTGACCTTTAAAATAAATTACAGTGTGTTAATCAAAATCTTAAAGTAGACATAATGATTATTGTTTTGCCACTTGTTTGTTGATGTTTTTATTGTAAATATTTACATTGTAGAATCATTGGATTCATTGTTTACATTTTAAAGTATTTTCAGATTGTATTTAATTTTAGTAAATGCTGAGAACTCACAATTAGTATACATTTTTTTTTTACATGTAATTTGGACTTTGGAATTTCATTATTTCAACATAATCTATATATACGTATATATATATATAATATATATATATACTGAGCAGCAAAAGAAATGCAAATTTAATTTGCAATGTTTGATTGAATAAAAGTTAACCACATTTTGGTGTTGGCTGTTTTGCTTAATGGGGGTATGTGCAGAGAAGTGTAAAGAGTGTACAGCATGAGTTTTATGAATTTTTCATCTAATTTGATTAAACTGGATCTGAAAAAAACATTTGCATTTCTTTTACTGTTCAGTATATTTATTCCTTTATTATTATTATTATTGGTTTTAATTTTTTTTTTTGAACTGATTTTTCCAACATATTATTTGACATAATTTGTTTTTGTACTCACTTATCATCCATCTTGTTTTATTTTCTAGCCATCTCTTTTTTATCAAAATATCCAACAAACATCTACATAACTAACCTGATTTTACTATGCTATACAGAAAACCAAAACTTGTTTATGTAATCACATTCTGTCTAGACCAAGTGATCATGTTACATAAAGGTGTACAGTAATTAACTCACTACTTCATCAGAACTAATGAATTGATCACCTAATGAGTTGATTGATGTGTGTATACAATTAGTGTACAGACATGCTTGGACACACCTGGTGATGGAAACATTAAATCTTCCACCCAAGTGTACTGTGGTACTGTTATGTCGTATTATTATGTTTAAGAGATGACATTGTTGTCAGGGGTCTGTTGGCCTTTTTTTTTTAAATGGGAGTCCTTAGTACTCACTTGTTTGTTTTCTGGGGTCCCAATTTGAGGACCCTGGGTGAGCTCGATTTGCAAATAAAAGTAAACAGGTGAGGATGACAAGCATCTATATGTGTTGCAGTACTACACTTTATAACCCATCAAATTGCTCACAATATTTCATTCTCTGTTGCACTTCTTCTGCTGTGGACTAAAAAAAAATTCAAGTTATATTTTTTCTTATTAAAAATAAACTTTTAAAGAATACTTTGCACTAAAATTGTTTTGGAAAATGCAGTGCACACTGTTTCACCACAGCATTTATTTTGCCATAAGCATTTTCTTAATTACAGGGGTTAATTTACACTTGGCTACACATATTATTAAATTACAGCAGAACAAAATCTCAGCAAGAATTAATTGACAGTCATGAGTGTAGAGTACTTATTAAGTTGTATTGTCACCTCCTTGTTATAATATATATATATGATACGTTATTCATTAAAGGGTAGTTGAACCTTCATTCTTTCAGATATTGTTTACATAGAATACGCACTACCAAGTTCCACGATTATCACGGAAAATAATAATTTGTTTTGTTGTGACGATGAATAGATAATTATGATAGCTGTGTACTCATAGATCTGTACAAGTTTCTGGGTTATCGGGTGATTTGATTTGACCACCTGCCAAATTGTTTGTTTCGGGTCTTGCATCTTTTATTTGCGAGCCATTTTCGTAAAGGTCTTTAAGACAATTTATCGTGTTGTCTGATATTTGGTGTGCACCGATCAGGTGATACTTTGAAGGATATGCCACAGTTTAGATAGTTGTTATTCAATACTGAGTTCGTGGTAATGATTAGAAAACAGGATTTTGTGTTTAAAAGAAAATTATGGATTCAAGAAAATATCAACGAGACCGTGCCCAAAGTGAGGGATTCATTGAGGTTTTGGACAGAGGTTCAAGGGGCGGGAAACCCAAGAGAAGTATTCCAGATATAGCTGTGAACATTCCATTGTTACAGTTGGAGACAAATGAGAATGGAATAAGTGAGGTAATTAGTGTATTATCTATTACAGTCCCTATTGCCGTGGAGATTGCTGCAGAGTTTTCATTCACTGTGGCATTTTTTTTTGGGCCTGTTGGACTAAAAAAAGAAAAAATTCAAGGTGTATTTTTTTCTTATTAAAAATAAAGTATACTTTATAAAAAAATTGCAGTGGAAAATGCCATGGACACTATTTCTCTGTGTAGCATTTATTTTTCTGTCAACATTTTCTTAATTGCAGGGCTTGCTATTGTTGACTTTTTCTCCCAAAATTAATTATAATATAATAAATATATTTAAAATGATTATATATATATATTTTTTTAATACGAGTTTGAGTTATTAAAAATAAAAGCAATGTATTCATGACAAATACTGCTAGGATATCAGTAGTCAAGTTATTCAGTAAATGTTATTGTTACAACGTTAGTTATAATTATATTTTGACCAAAATTGTTGAATAACTTAAGAAATTTTCATCCTTATACATGTCAGGATTTTTTATACTCTACATGTGGCAGATGCATATTTTTAGCACCTACGTGCCTTGACGTAAAACAATAAAATAGGGTGTGGTTAAAAAATGCAATTAGTATATGATATATATTTATTTTTATTCCTGATCCAGTCGGCTCAGTCTGACAAGGAAATTGTCTGCCTTAGTGACATACATAGTCAATGTGTCTGAGATAGATTGCGAAATGTCTGTCCTTCGTTGTATTTGTGATTAGCTCAGTATTGATCCGTCTCTTTTCTCCCATAACACATTCAAATGCTCCTCAATTGAACATCCCAACAGATTTTACAGTATTTGATCTGTTTATTTACCTGCAAAGTGCTTGGAAGGCTACCAATGTGATAACAGGTCACCATAGGTTGCATGGTGTGTTGCGTCTGCTCCAAAGCTAAATAGTGGCACATTGCCAATGTTTTGTTCTTGGTGGGTTCATCTGGATCTAATACAGAGAGGTTACCAATTGTTAGTAGATGATGTAATCATTTTGGGATCATAAGTGATTTTTAAGGCAGTCTTATCGATTGCAATTATATAAGAGTGAAGCAGACATTGCTACTAAAAACAATGATTTTCATGCTGAGAACTGAAATAGTAGAAAAACTTAATTATTACTGTTGGCTTTTTAAAGAAAGACTGATTGCTGGTAGGTACTATGATCAAATCTCAGTTGAGGCAAGCAAGTGTGGAAAATTATTTTATAAATGTACTTGGCCAAGTGAAAACTAGAAACTTTCTTGCCCTGAACTGACAATACTTGCCCAAATTTTTATATGTTGAATTTTTAAATGCAATAAAATACAAAGAAATATTTCTGATTGGCATGGTCTTTATTTGTTTTGTTTTACATCCAATAGCCAGTTGTTAATAGATGAATGTGTTCTTGTGTTTTCATTAAACAAAACAAAAAAACACAAGCCCCCTCTGTCCACCTGAGTCGTTATTAACTAGTGATTTTTCTCAAATTACTTAGAGGATTTATAACGGTTTTGCTATTTTAACAGTTCAGTTTAAATTTGTGAATAAATGAAATAATTGGTGAGTTTCTGCTGAACCAGATTTTATTTTAATTGATAATAAACTCCTTTGTGCTAATCATTATCATTGACAACATTTCGTTTCTTCTGTAGACGTTCAAGTTTTGTGTGAGTGATAATTGCTGAAATCCATTGGACTACTTTCATAGAAAGAAGTCCTTACCATGTTAAAATTTGGTATTTGCTAAATCTGTACGACTTTATTACCTTTATAGAAAGGTGTCGTCCGGACACTTAATTTATTATGTCAAAATTTGGTAGTTGCTTTATCAGGTGAAAATTTGGTAGTTACTAAAATCCAATAAAAGTGTTATGGAATTGCATTCTCTGGACACATAATTTATCATGTTGAAATTTTGCACTTATATTAGCATGTGTTGCAGATACGATGAGTGTGAGATCCAGTAGCCACTCAGTCATTCTTGGGGAGCCATTAAATACACATTTGAATTCCATTCGTTTTTGAATTTATATATATATATATATATATATATATATAATATGTGTGTCTGTCTCAAAAGTCCCACTCCATAGGCTATTTTTCTAATTTTATTTATTTACTATAGTTTTGTTCTTTTCAGACAAATGGATTTAAAACTAAGAAAAGAGTTTAAAAGTTAATTTATAAGCAGTTTCAAAAGTGCTTAGAAGTCTTAAGGCCAATAGTTTGAAATTTAATACATATTTTCCTATTGTGTGGGACACTGTATGTGTGTTACTAGCTTTAAAACCAAGTTTCGTTCGCTGTTATTCATTTAGGGTAAACATTTTATTATTTCATACTTTCATACTCAAGTACCTGTGCTTACGGAACTTTTAATTTGGACTCAAGACTATAAATTTTAATACCATGATGTACAGTTGTTTGATTGCAAGTCTATTTTGACAGCAATTGAAATTTGCATACCCATCGGCAATCCTGCCACAAAAAATATTGTATACTGCTGCCACAAAAATATAAAGATATTTTACAGAATACTTACCATATATTCCCTATTTAATGAGGTGTGTTACTAGCTTTAAAACCAAAAATTAGGGAGGTGGCTCCCTAATTAATGCCATTGGCCATTTTGCAAAACAAAAAAACTTACCCCAGCATAAATCTATGATCGTGCTGTTGTATCCAAAGTATGTAATATATGCACACACTAAGTAATCTGTATTGTGCAAAATATTTAACAATAAAAACACGATTTCAAACTATCATGAACTCATTAAACACCAAATGCGCTAAATAGGAATATATGGAATTTGGTTGAAATTGCCATCACATTGCCTTAGAAAAATGGTTTAGTGATGGAAGTTATGTGCGGTCATACATTTATCTTATTTTGAAGAGCTGATTTTATGTTATCCTTTGTTAGAACAAAAATTAGCCCATCATTTACGAGCAATTAGATGTAAGTTGCTTATTTTTTAAGTTGGTTAAGGAAGATAAAATATGTTAACAAATTTTTTTTTTGCATAACCCATTTATAACTTTTCACAAATTTTAAATTATTACAAGCCTCTGATGGCCTATTCCATAAAAATGTAACACGTAACTTAGTAAAATCTGAATCTCTAAGAAAATACAACACCCCGTAACAATAAAATATAAATCTCTAGGAAAATTATTTAAGTTTACCAGTGTTTCCTGCGTTGCTTTGAAAACAATCAATGCAAGATTATCTTAAAATACAAAAAGAAAAAATAGTATAGCTGTTAAAATAAATCTATTGTAACCCATTTTACACAGTGTAACACATAACATTGTAACACATAACATTGTAACACATGTAACACAGTGTAACAATGAATTAATAATTTTGGCAGAAGTAAAAAAAATATTTAACGACCCCCCCCCACTCCCAGCACAAGAGTAAACATCGGCTGTTGGGGGTCAGATGTACAAAATAACCTGATGTAGTTTAAGTTTTATGTTGTCTTGAGTCCATACTTTTAAAAGTTTTCTAAGCATGGCTTCCGATTGCCTGTTTTTTGATACATTGCACCAGTTTTTCTTTGTGCTGCCAAGCGAATCATTGTGCGTGTGTGGTTTGTTGAGTTGCTGTGTATTTAACTACACAGAGCATGTTGAACATTTTTACATTTATTCATTTCTTTTTAGGTGGTTGGGCTTGTGTTGTCATTTCAATTGCTTTTCAGTGTGTTAGCACTTGGCCCTTCAGTTTAACAATTTAAATTTGAAACAAAAATCTCTTTCATCAGTGTGCTAAAGTTGAACACTTTTTACATTTTTAATTAATATTTATATATTCTAAACCAATAATAGAATGAAAGTGCTAAAAATAATTTAGGTAACTTTTAAAATTAACATCTGAAATATATATAATCTAATCCCCCAATAGCCAATTTTTATTTTATTTGAGGGGGGTTAACCAGACAAACAATGTAGAATCTAATATTATAAAATTAAGGTAAAAAAAATTGGATAGTAATTTACCCAATACCCATCTATGAGCTCACTAAACAGATCTGTGAGTGTTTCTGCTGCTATGTTTGGCTGTCCACTATTCACCCATTACTACATGCAGGGGTTGAAATTAAGAAATATTTTCACTTACCTTGGATACTGATAGCATAGAAAAATTAATAGTCCTAACAATAAATCACTATACTTTGCGTCACCAGAAGTGGAACATCAAAACACCAGTGTTTTTCAGTTAAAAAATAAGTGCCTAAAGGACCAACAACTGCTTTTCGAACCTTTTGCAACATGTACTTGATACACAAAAAGTATTACCCTTCGTAACTTTTTGGATTATATATGGTTGCTAAGGTAACAAAAATCGTAACTGAAAAGTGCCAAAAAATGGCTAAAACTTAACTCTTTTTTTCCCTCACAAACAATTTGGTCTTTCGTTTTAATTTCCAAAACCATTCTTCTTTTTGTTCTACAATCCCTAGAAGAAAAGTTATTGTTAAAACGATGGTGCCAATCTGACGTGACAAGAAGTATAGTCCCCATTATTGGTTGGGACTATATGACTGATATACAACATCTAAGACCTATTCTGAGGAGACAAACCTTTGCTCTATTATACTTATAGTATATCTTAGATTGAGTGATGGGCATCCATATTATGCTATCCATGAAATTTGGAATCTTACCAAAATTGTGAAAAAGATATCTTGACATGGGTGATTAGCATAATTTAAATTTTACTCATCCCTTGCATTTTGTGTTTACCATGGGCGAAGAGATGAGTGTTAATTTCTATCCCTGACATGGAAATTTTAGACATTTCCAAGAAGACATAAATATTAGCAGTTGCTCACAAATATTCTGTTTCTGGTAATAAGTTAAAATTCTCTGAGGTACATGTATTTTAAAAGTGTAATGATGAAAATATAGTACGGTAATGTATTTCTAATGCTAAGATCATGATTTTTATCATTTATGTGACAAAATGTATAATTTAGAATTACAGTATTAACCATTTTACCAAAAAATTAAC
Organism: Symmetromphalus regularis; assembly: GCA_032355785.1. Lineage (NCBI taxonomy): Eukaryota > Metazoa > Mollusca > Gastropoda > Neomphalida > Neomphalidae > Symmetromphalus > Symmetromphalus regularis. Next base: position 14,995 of record JAULBS010147799.1, read on the forward strand.
GTATGTCATTTTTAACAGACAAAACTTTTCCATTTGTTAGATGTAGAATTTTTATTTAAAAGTCTCTAAACTTGTAAAGTTTTCTACTAGTATTAATTATATAAATTAATTTTTTTTTTACTAGTCATTAATTTGTCATTCTTATTGAATGACTTGAGGTTTCAGAATGAGTTTTGTTGAAAATAAATGTTGAAATTCATCTGCTTCATTTCTTACACTGACAAATTTTTATCATAATACTAATTGTTGAAATTAAAACCAAGATATACTTCACAATTTTAAAAGTTTCAGTATGTAGATCAGTTTATAATTAGAATATAGATAAGGGAATTTTTTTTTGTTTTTTGATTTTTAGTTTGTATTGGCAAAATTAAAAAAATAAATAATATATATATATTTTTTTTTAATGCTATCTAAATATTTTTAAAACCAAAATTCAAACTAATATTACTAACTATACAGCCTGAATCAAGAACAAAAAAAATGTAAAATAACCTGATACATTTTGTGTAAATAAGTTCCTTTAAGAATATAAGATTTTGTGTGACGATTTAACAATGGCTGTGCTAACACATTTTATAGACCTATCGTTGATTTTATTGGTGCTTCTTGGGTGTGTTTGTGTATGTGTTGCTCTTCCCTGTTTTTCAGAGAGGGACTGAGAAGTACCACAGCTCTGCCCAGCCCAGTGATAAGCCGGGAAAATGGGGCGTCACATGGTACAAGGAGGAATACCCAGCAAACACCCTAGAACCAGAGGTTATTTCCCCTTTTTTGTTTGGCTTTTATGTATATCTGCTTGTTTTTCTACCAGCTTGTAATTTGTCTGTTTTCCATTGCTCATTCAAATCATCAAATCATCATTTCTATAGTTTAATTATTTAATGATACCCCTCCTCACCCCATCACAAAAGTAATCATAGGTTATTGGGGAATTTCTGTAGTGTAATTATATGCACAGCGTGATCCCAAAAGCCAATGTTTTCTTTTGTGCTGGGGGGTGGGGGGGGGTTGTTAAATAAATAAATGAAATTATATGTTTAATTTGTTAAATGTAATTAGTGGAATAATTTGAGTAATAAAACTTGGGATAAATTATGTACATTGATAGTGATAGGAATTAATTTTAGGAAAGAAATAGGTTCTCATTCCCCAAAACAGAATGTGTTTTTTTAATATATAGATTTTTTAAATAACTTTAGTTGGAATATCTTTTAAGTTTTATTTATTCTTAAGTAATTTACCAATTGTCTTTCAGCCATCTTATATTATCATAAACAGGGGTCCAATTTCTTTGTGAAATTGCTGATTTCAGCAAAAACTGAATAGCCACTCCAGCAAAAAAATAAAATTAACTGGTTCAAAAGCTCAAGCAGGCAACAGAAACAGATGAGATTTGGAAGTAATTGTGTAGAATGCACCTAAAAACCAGTGAATTTAAAACTTATTTTAAGAAAATGTACCACAAGAATCAAGTATATTATTATAATAATGTTTGTTTTTGTTTAATGACTCCCAACACAAAAATAAATGTCGGCTATTGGGGGTCACACTGTGGTCATATCAATTTTTTTTTAAAGAAGTACAAGACAAGTGCATAAAGCGATTAAAGGTCATCAATGTACAGAACTCATTAGCAACTCAGTCTGATTTGGTAATTTGCTGCTTTGTAGATAAAGTAACTCCATTGTCATAAATGTTTTGTTTACTAATAAGGCTTGAAATAAATGGTTGCCTAGTAACCACATTTTAGAGTTAGCATCTTCAAGGAATAATGTTAATCATTTTGTCTCCTAACTACTGATTCTTGGAAAAGGAGCTGTTCAAGCAACTGGCTCCTAGATCTCTGGATAAAATTTCAACACTGACAAATTAATCTCTCAAAACTGACAGCCATTGTAGGCCTACAGACAAGTTTGGCCCTTAAAATAATAAAATTGATTCTTAGGCAGGGGTGCAAAATTATTTTATAAATGTACTTGCCCTTGGGCAAGTGAAAACAAGAAACTTCCTTTCTTTGAAGTGTACAATACTTGCCTAAATTTGTATGTGCCACAAACATTTTTTTGTGATAAGTTTGAGCCATGACAAAAATAACGTTTTAAGGGGGACAACTCTAACACTACTAAGGTTGCATACTAGTACTATTTAAAACGCTATTAATCATTATTTTATTGAGTAGGAGTTATTCACTTACTTGTTAATACAATTTTAAGACATAAATTCAGGTGAGCCATAGCATTTTTCCTAGTGTAAGTTAAGTACCTAAAAAAAATAAACTAACAAAAACCAAAGAAAAAACCTCGTTACTTGCCCAGGGGCAAGTTACATTACCTATGGCAATAGTATTTTTCCACCCCTGTCAGGAAAATAATCACACAGGACTATATTTATATATATACTAGTATACAGTGTTGTCAGTCTGTGATGAGCAAATTTGCAACACATTGTCTACAAAAGAAAACCATTTCAAAAGAAAACCACTTCTGACACAAGCTACCTCTTTTTTATTAGCTGCAAGAAATGTTGTTCATCCACTTTCTGTACAAACAGGAATCACGTAGAACATGCTTCCATTTGTCAGATAGGGCCAGTTTAGTTGCAGGCTGGATCAGGAAATGGCTTCTATAAGTTTGAATCCTAGAGTTACAGTGGGAGGTCTTTTCTTGCAGTAAAACTGATTAAGTCTGAGGTCGTGAAGTGAGTTCTACATGTGCTTTGTGCATGTACCTATATATGACGTCTGCCTACTGTGTACATTCCTAGAATCTCGCCTCAGCCATTACCAATCAGTACATGTGTGCATGTTCTAAGCATGCTTGTACAGAAAGAATGACTTCTATGCAGACCAGTGCAAAGCTGGTAATAGGCCCGGGCCAGATGGGAAATGTAGACCCTCATTACAAACTGCTTACTAACTATTTTTGTAATCAGTGCTAAATACCAGGGGCATTAGGCCCCCTCCAAATTGGAGGCCCATACCAGCTGGTTCACCTGAACCCCTCACCCCCAACCCCTTCTGTTCTGTATATGTTTTTTTGTGAGTATTTATGAGTGTTTTTACATTCAATGTTGCTCTGCATCAACTGTGCCTTTACATCTTGTTAAACAGTTGCAGATCCAATGGGGTGGGGGGTGGAGGATTTAAAACCCACTGTTTGGCAATGGCTATTTTTTCACATTATAATTTGGTCATAACTTGGGAATATTGCCTCCATAATTTAAAAGGTTACAAATGTCTTTGAACGCTTCCTTTCCAAAATTTCTTCATCTGCCCCTGTCAGGCTCTACTGACACATAAACACTAGACATTTGCATCTGTGGATATGTCCAGTTTGGGCTATTTTCCGTTCCAACCAGTGATTCACAACTGGTTTATCAAAGGCCGTGGTATCTGCTGTCCTGTCTGTGGGACAGCGCCTATGAAAGATCCCTTGCTGTTTATTGGAAAGAGTAGCCCATGTGGCAGAAGCGGGTTTTCTCTAAAAATATTTCAGAATGACCATACAATTGCCGTCCAATAGCCTGTGATAAGATAAAAAAAATCAATGCGCTCTAGAGGCGTCGTTAAATAAAACAAACTTTACTGCGAATCTGTCCTCCTTGGGTGTATTTCTGTTGATTAGTTTGTTTCAACATATTTTTTCACATTATATATATGCAGAAAAAGACAATTGTTTTGGAAATAAAGTAACCCATGTTTTAATTTTTTTAATTTCAAAATTTTGCCTCCATTCACGTTTGAGAAATAGATCATCTAACTTTGGTCTGACATAGGTTACAATACTGAGTTTTAAGTTACGGTTGTTGAGTATGATAGTGGAGTAGACTTAATGCATATCTCATTAATTAGCACAGCCACTGAAATTGCCCACAGCAATCTGCAATGCTGTGGGGATTGCCACAGCATTTTTCATTCACATGTCACTTTTTGCCACAGACTAATTAAAAAAATTCCAGGCGTATTTTTTTCTTATTATTAAAAATAAAGTATACTTTATGTTACAATTGCCATAGAAAAAGCTGAGGACACTTTCTCCACAGCATTTATTTTGCCGTGGACATTTTCTCCACAGCATTTATTTTGCCATGGACACTTTCTCCACAGCATTTATTTTGCCGTGAACATTTTCTCCACAGCATTTATTTTGCCATGGACATTTTCTTAATTGCAGGTGTTGTTAGCAAGCTTTGTTTGCTAAAAGTTGTCTCTTTGTTGGTTTTTTTAAAGATGGTACCTGCATGAATTATTCTATAGGGTGGCATCAAGAGAGTTTCCTTGAGGTGCTTTGGTCGTAAGATCGAAACCCCTCAGTGGAATCATTGGTTATTTCCCCATCCCAACAAATGCTTCACAACTAGTTCATCAAAAGCCATGGTAAGAGCGTATAAAAGATCACTTGCTGCTGATGGAAAAAATTTGTGGTTTCCTTTAATGACCATGTGTCATTGCCAAATATTTCACATCCAGTGCTGTAGTTTGTAGTTCATTTTTTTTTCTTCTCCAAAACTATTGTCCCTTTTCTCCTGTGTTGACACATGCGTTAGTGAAACGACAAGTATCGTGGTTCACCAAGAGCCTAACAGTAATATGGCGCATCATTATTAATGTGATCTTCATAATGTTACAGCATAAACAAGTTGATATCCAATAAATAGCTGAGTGCAGTCTGGTTACTCTTCAGTGCAGAAGATAGCTTTCTTGCTGGTCACTGACATTTCAACACTAGCCAAATGGTCACTTATTGGTCTGTTATTACTGGTCAGTTTGATCTTCCATGGTGGGAACATTATCTGGTTACTAATGGTGATAGTTTCATCCAGTTTTCATTGATCTAGTGGATTTAGTCACATGCTGTTATTTCAACATAGGATGAAATGAAATAGAGAATGTTATTTTAATGTGACCTCTGCTGTTAGGTGAATGAAATAGGGAATGTTATTTTAATGTGACCTCTGCAATTAGGTGAATGAAATAAGGAATGTTATTTTAATGTGACCTGCTATTAGGTGAATGAAATAGGGAATGTTATTTTAATGTGACCTGCTATTAGGTGAATGAAATAGGGAATGTTATTTTAATGTGACCTCTGCTATTAGGTGAATGAAATAGGGAATGTTATTTTAATGTGACCTCTGCTATTAGGTGAATGAAATAAGGAATGTTATTTTAATGCGACCTCTGCTATTAGGTGTCAGACTCTGGTACACACATCGTCAGTCTTCAGAAGAAACCTGCTACTGACACTTTGGCTATTATAACCCGTTAGCAGCAAGGGATCTTTTTTCACTCAGATAAAACAGGAACGTTTAGGTGATTTTTCACCAAAACAGTAAGAATTTTTTTTTGTTCTTTTCCCTCCAAAAATGCAAGTGATCTTTTATGTTTTTTTCCTCAAAACAGCAAGTGATCTTTTATATGTGCTTTTCCCCAAACAATAAGATATCTTTTTATATATGCTTATTTTAGCAGACAGGACGGCACATACCATGGCCTTCGTTACACCTGTGGTTGAGAACCTGTGGTTGAACTGTGTCGCAATCTGACACCTGTATCACACACATTCACATTATCGTGTGAAGCCGAGTGAAAAAGATGAGTAAGAAATGAGGCATTTCGGAATGTTCCTGTGTACAGTATAATGTTAAATACAGATGTGGCATGCTTGAGCTAATGTTTTTATTGTGCACTTTTAACAAAAAAGTAAAGTTTGTTTTGTTTAACAACACCTCTAGAGCACATTGATTTTTATCTGATCATCAGCTATTAGACGTCAATCATATGGTCATTCTGACATATGTCTTAAGAGGAAACCCGCTGCCGCCATATAGGCTTCTCCTTCCGATAAGCAGCAAGGGATCTTTTATATGCACTATCCCACAGACAGGACAGTACATACCATGGCCTTTGATAAACCAGTTGTGGACCACTGGTTGGAACAGAAAATAGCCCAAAGCACTTTTAACAGTCAAGTCCAGTTAATTGCATTCCTGATAATAGCATAATATTCTGCTGTACAGAACCATTTGAATGCAAATATATACAGTCAAACCTGCCCATTTGGCCACCTGTGTTCAAGGGTCACCTTTATTTTCTCACAAATCAGCTAATTTAGTATAATCTAACCTGTATTAAGCAGTCACCTGTTTTAAGAGGCCACATTTTCTTATTCCCTTGGGTGGCTGCTTAAGACAGGTTTGACTGTAGAAAGAATTTCTTTTAATTGCATGTGCATTCTTTGTAATGTCTGGTTAATTGCATTTATAAGAGAATGTGAAAACTTAATTTTTTTCTTCCAATGTACTGAAAAACATGGTGGACCCTAACATTTTTATCAAAGTAAGTGTGACCGTATACTGTTCTTACATGTGTTACAGCAGTCAGGTTATGTGGTCAAAAACATGGTGGACGTTAACATTTTTATCAAAGTAAGTGTGACCGTATACTGTTCTTACATGTGTTACAGCAGTCAGGTTATGTGATCAAAAATTCCTTTCTATATTGAATATTTCTTATTTTTGTGATCAGTCTTTGATAAATGTACTTTGATTTTATATCAGATAGTACAAAAACAGTAACATGATTTTAAATGGTCATTTCTAATAAAGGAATAATCCTGTTAATAGCATAAAATATTTGGGCAAAATGCCTATGTAATTAAGTAATTTAAAAGGATTCTTGTGTATATCTGTATGAAACGTGTCTTTCTTCGTGCATGGCATGCAAAGTTCGGTTGAGGTTTTTTAAAAAATGAGTTGCTTCATTTATATATCAGCTGACATTAAAGTTGACGACATTGAAACAGAAATAACAGTGAAACAAAAATAACAGTGAAACAGAAATAACAGTGAAACAAAAATAATGCTGGACAGAATCTAGGTCAGTCTGTAGAGCATTCACCTAACTGGACTCGTTTTCTGACTGTGGTGATTTGCCACAGAGTTTTTCATTCTCCATGTCGTCACTCTGAGATTTGTTTTCAAGTTGTATTTTTTTCTTATTATTAACGTCTGAACGCTAAAATTGCAATGGAAAATGCTGTGGACACTACTTCTCAATGGCATTTATTTTGCTGTGGACATTTTCTTACTTGAAGGAGTTGTGACTGGCGTATCAAAGGCTGTGGTATGTGCTGTCCTGTCTGTGGGAAAGTTCATATAAATGATCCCTTGCTGCTAGTAGAAAAATGTCGAAGTTTTCCTCTGAACCATTTAATAATTAATTAATCCAGTAGCTAATGATTAATAAATTAATATGCTGTGGTGGTGGTTTTAAACAAAAACAAAATAACAGTAACATAATTATGTTTGTACTTCTGACGTCGTGTAACAAAAATAATTAAAAATTATTTGAATGATTATAAGTGTTATTGTATGGTTGTTTAATTATCACACCTAATAGCTGCTTAATAAACAATGTGCTTGGGCGTCGTTAAACAAACAATACTTTCCTTCAATAATGTATTTTTTTCTTTCAAAGTTTTACGTTTTTTTTTTTTTTTTTAACCTAAAGTTAAATTATTTTCTTGTTAATGTCATGCAGTAGCACTTGTTACAAATGTTATCCTGCAATACAGTCTGTAAACTTCTGATGCCACTGTTACTTGTTTTTCTTTATTATACAAAGATTTAGTTTAACTTTAAAACAAAATTATCTACTTGTATATATATTGTTAATGTTATGCACAAGCAGAAGCACGTGTCAGGAATTTTGTCCTTCAACACTATCTGTGAACTTCTGATGCAACTGGTACTTGTATTTATTATACAAAGATTTAAAAAGCAAAAATTTCTATTTCTATGTTAATGTTATGCAAAAGCAGAAGCACTTGTTGTGAATTTTGTCCTACAATGCTATCTATGAACTTGTGATGCAACTGGTACGTTTGGCATGTATTTGTCTTGTAATACTAGTGAACCATCATCTTGTAGAGAAAGCAGCGACATAAATAGATGCTAGCTACTAAGTGATCACAGAGCAGTCTATTTTGGTTACTTGATAACATTTGATCTTTTCTCCGGCTTCTTCTAACAAGAGAGGGGAAAATGGAATGTGTTCACTTGATTTGTCTGTTGCCTTTCGTACTAGTGTACTTCCCGTGTTCTGTGTTTATAATGTTTTTTTTTAAATCTGGTTCACGGTTACCAGGCCAGAAAAAAACGTGTTTTACTTGTTTAGTTAAGTTTACAGATGTAGGGAAAGTGAAATAAAAGAAAAGTAGAAAGAAATGCTATATGCGTAGTTTGGTAATATGACACACCAGACTTTTATTCTTAACTAATTTATTCAGGATATGTAAATTACAAAATACATCAACAACATGTCAACAAAAAGCCATGTAATAAACACATGTTTTTCAATCCAGTGTATTCAACTCACAGGAGTGGGATGTAGCTCAAACATTAGCATGTCCACCTGTGAAGCGGTTGGTCGTCAGATCGATCCTTCTCAGTGGACCCAATTACCATTTTGGGCTATTTTCCATTCCAACCAGTGGTCTACAACTGGCTAAATAAAGGCTGTGGTATGTGTTGTCATGTCTGATGTCTGTTTTATGTGTTGTCCTGTCTGTGGGATGGTGTATATAAAAGAACCCTTACTGCTTATCGGAAAGAGTAGCAAATGTGGTGACAGCTGGTGTCTAAATAAATATGTCAGAATGACCATATGATTGACATCCAATAGACAATAAGATAAATTCAATGTGCTCTAGAGGCGTCATTAAATTAAAAAAAAAACTTAACTTTTGAGGCATCGTTAAATAAAACTAACTTTACTCCCCAACTAACAAACATCGTCACGCTGCACGTGTAACTACAGTATTGCACGTGGAAACCATTCTCTTCACTCCACCCATAGACCAATCCCTCTGGCCAATTTAACTAATAAAACAAGTATTTCACTTTGATTCCTATGTCAGAGGATTAAAATTGCATCTCAATTTAAAAAAAAACATAATCCCTATTAATTAAAACCCTCTAATTCTAAAAAGATTGGTGAAATTTTGAATGCTCTTACATTGTAATCGTATTACCATTATATATACAAAATGCCAGTGCTCTACGTGAAACTGTTTAAACAGTTTTTTCTTATCGATTATTTATATCACTTACAAACAATAACATATTCATGAATATAGTGGGTATACCAAAATCAATAATGTGAAGAAGAAATTGTTATTACAATGGTTAGATAGCTTAACAATTGAATATTCATTACAAATTATATACAATGTGTATTAACTGGTCAGTGACCACCACTCGACACAACTAATTTTTCTACGGCCAGAGTATAATTTTATTTTATCCTGTCTGTGGGAAAGTACTTATGAAAGATCCCTTGCTGCCAATCGTAAACACTAGCTTATGTGGAAATAGTGGTTTCCTCTAAAGACCATGAGTCGCAAAATGTCATATGTTTGTATTAAGTAATAGCCATTGAAAAAGTAAAGTTTGTTTTATTTAACGACAGCTCTAGAGCACATTGATTTTTATCTTATCATCGGCTATTAGACTTTTGTCATTCATATGTTTTAGAGGAAACCTGCTGCTGCCACATAGGCTACTCTTTCCAATAAGCAGCCAGGGGTCTTTTATATGAACTGTCCCACAAACAGGACAGCACATACCACAGCCTTTGATAAACCAATTATGGACCACTGGTTGGAACAGAAAATAGCCTAAACTGCAAATTTGTCCACTGAGAAGGATCGATCCGACGACCGACCGGTTCACAGGCAGACACGCTATTGTTTAAGCTACATCCCGCAACCTAATAGCCGCTGAATAAACAACATGCTGAGATGTCGTCAGACAGCCTTTCCTTTGTAATCAGAATTAGTATTACCAGTTTTCAGTTAGGAAACACGCTCTGTTTGAAAATATTTGAGAATAAATACTGGACTTTAAAAAAAAAAAAAAATTCAAGGCATGTTTGTGGGTAGGGTGCCCCTCAAGCCCCCTCCACCTAAGTGTTCTGTATGCTTTCACCACGTCTGTCTTAAAACTTACTTTTGAAAACCCTGCAATTAAGAAATGGTCCATGGCAAAATAAATACTGTGGAGAAATAGTTTCCACGGCAGTTTTAGTGTAAAGTATAATTTATTTTTAATAATAAGAAAAAATATAACTTGTAAAAAAATTAGTTTAAGTCAAAGAAAGTGTCGTGGAGAATGAAAAAAACATGGCATTGCTGACTGATGCGGGCTATTTCATTTTCAGAGGTTACTTTTGGACCAAAACCATTGCTTTAAAAGTTCTACCCTAAATTGCATAATAATATTAATATAAATGTTACTTGAATTTCTTTTTACTTTTTATATAAATTTATTTGTTATATTAACTTTTTACTTTTTTTTTTTCAGAATCCTAATGAGCAACTTGTTCAGGATGTCTCCAGTACGGCAGTGCTCACCCCCCTGGATGACGATCTCGTCGGCAACATTGAGGACCCCAATGACCGTGGCAACTGGACGGGGCGTTTTGACTTCCTCATGTCACTGCTTGGTTACTCAGTCGGACTGGGAAATGTTTGGCGTTTCCCATACTTGTGTTACAAGAATGGAGGCGGGGCCTTCTTGTTCCCATTTATCATTATGTTGTTTCTTATCGGGATGCCCATGATGTTCATGGAACTTGCATTTGGACAGTTTGCCGCTCTCGGTCCTGCTGCGATATTTGAACGGATATGTCCATTGTTTTATGGTGAGTGTTAGGCGTCCTTATAAACATTTCTACTAGAGCGTAAAGTGGACTCGGCTAAAGGACTTGTCTCACTGTTTTGTAAAGATTGGACAGTATTTCAGAATGGGGGAAAATTAAAGGATTGTTTGCTGCCAATTACGAGTATACTCGTATTTGTGGTTTTCATATTTTAGCTAGTACGAGTATACTCCTAGCAAATATAAGCTCGAGTTATAATTATGTTACATTACTAGCCAGGGTGAATACATGTATAAATAGACAGTAGCAATGGCAGAGAACACTTATACATTTATTCTCCCTGGCTAGTAATGTGACATAATTATAACTCAAGCTTGTATTTGCTACGAGTATACTGTATTAGCTGAACTATGAAAACTGTATACTTGTAATCGGCAGTGAACGTGTTAACAACACTGTCACAGAGGTTATTCAGTGGCTGTTAAGTGTCACAGATGTTTTGCGACTCATGGTCTTTAGGTGAAACCTTCTATTGCCACATATGCTACTCTTTCTGATTAGCATTAATATAATATACCTTTAAGTATTATATAAGTTTTGTAACCTTCCTGTATTATTAACTACAATTTTTTCATCAAGATATGCTTATTTCCCCCCACTGATAGTATGTATGTTATTCACTGATAGAGTATTTCATTGTTAGATTGTTTAGAATAGTATAATGCTGTTTTGTTTTTAGGTCTTGGATATGGAATGATAGCGGTTTCTGCTCTAGTATCTCTCTACTATACAGTAATCATTGCCTGGGCAATTCTCTACATGTTCACATCATTCACCTCGGAGCTTCCATGGCAACGCTGCCACCATCCCTGGGCAACAGAAAGTAAGTATATACTACAGTTTTTTCTTAAAACTGAAAATTTGCGGAAACATTTTGAAATTTCTGCATTGGCAGAGACATGTTTGATCATGATTGTCAGAGTGTGAGAGATCACTTCTCGTGATGCATTAAATCTCCGAAAACCATGTGGGTTTTTTTTCATTGAGTCTTTTATTTTTTCCTACCAAAAGAGTTTAAACTCTGTCTTTTTATGCAGGTAGAATATTAAGTTTTTCCAGATTTCAATTTTAGCTAATAGCATCGTGATACATCTGTACGATTTTACAAATAGCGTGTGAAAAGGGCAATAAATATTTTGAAATGTCATGGAAAGGTTTAGAAATATGATTCTTGGAAGTCTGCCGGAACACTGGTATTATCTTTTAGTTAGGTTTAAACAAAAAGAAATTATGTTTTAGGCACTTAATCATATACTCAACCAGAAATGAAAGTATGCAGGTAATCAATAGTTATTTATTTCATAAACCAGACGACATTCATGGCAGAAATTCTGGAATTAGATAACCACACCATTTAGAAGGGAGGTGTGTGTGTGTGTATTAATATGACAAGTTGCAGACACATTATTTTCATGTCTCAGTTTAGTCTTGACAACCATCACCATCACTTGCATGAATTTAGGGATGCATTAAGTTCCGGTACATAATTTGTGGTACATAATTTGTGGTACATAATTTGTGGTACATAATTTGTGGTATGTGAAGTAAGTTTGTCTCTGTTTGACTTGCAGACTGCTATTCCTTCCAAGATGCCAAGCAGTGTCACAGTGTGAATGGGTCGCTTTACTTCAAGACGGTATGCTACAACGCGTCCATGGTCATCGAAAACAACATGACAATGATAACGCATAAACAAGAAGATCGTCATGCACCTGCACAGGACTTCTTTGAGTATGTCACATTTTATCTGTCCCTTGTCAAGAATAGGAATTAACAAATACAGACATGGTACTCATCCCCAAAATCATGCAATTCCACAAAAAGAAAAGAAAAAAGGAAAATTGCTTTATTTTCTCTAGATGCTTAAATGCATGTAGTGTCAGTGGATCAAGCTAAGAGCAAGTGAGCCTTTGTGGTCCAGTGGTAGAATTTCCGACTTTCAAGCTGATGACAGTGGTTCAAAACCGGTTGGAGGCCGGCTCACACTTGACTATGTGTTAAAATAACAAAATTTTATGTTTGACATCCATTAGCCGATGATTAATAAATCAGTGTGCTCTAGTGGTGTTGTTAAAACAAAAAGCAGACTATGGGAAAGCAAGAGGAAGGGGAAGGGAAAGGAAGGGAAGGGTAAGCAAGGGGAAGGGTAAGCAAGGGGAAGGATAAGCAAGGGGAAGGGAAAGCAAGAGGAAGGGGAAGGCAAGGGGAAGGGAAAGCAAGTGGAAGGGAAAGCAAGAGGAAGGGGAAGCAAGGGGAAGGGGAAGGGAAGGGAAGGGGAAGTATGTGATACGTACCACGCATGTGCAGTCATTGTTCACTAAGTATGACTCATGGTCAGAGGTGTAAAAAGCTATTCTATGAATATGAGGTGGAAAGACAGAAGTAATGATCATTTGTTAGTCATAATTAATGTTGTTTTTAAAAGCATGGATTTTGTTTCTCAAGATTTACTTTAAAAGCATCCAGGAAAAGCTCCAAAATCCTGTAAACTCAATAGCTTTGAGGGGGTCCCTGGCACCTTGGAACCATGGCATATTTCCTTGAAAAAACTTTTTTTGTCAGAATCATGCCTGGAAATAATTCTAATCTCCTGGATTGCACTATGTTATTGTGTATTTGGATCATATTATATAAACATACAGTTTGAAAGTTTAACACAGAATGAATTACACTATATTATGTATTTGGATCATATTATATAAACATACAGTTTGAAAGTTTAACGCAGAATGAATTACACTATATTATGTATTTGGATCATATTATATAAACTAAAAATTTGAAATTTAACACAGAATAAATTGCACTATATTATGTATTTGGATCTTATCATATAAACATACAATTTGAAAGTTAACACAGAATGAATTGCACTATATTGTGTATTTGGATCATATTATATAAACTAAAAATTTGAAATTTAACATAGAATGAATTGCACTATATTATGTATTTGGATCTTATTATATAAACATACAATTTGAAAGTTAACACAGAATGAATTTCACTATATTGTGTATTTGGATCATATTATATAAACATACAATTTGAAGTTAACACAAAATGGATAGCACTATATTATGTTTGTGTATTATATTATTTAACTTGCATTGCAGAAGACACATTCTGACAATAAGTGGAGGAATACAAGAGCTCGGAACTATAAAATGGCAAATCGCACTTTGTCTTCTTTTTGCATGGACACTGACGTTCTTCGCCCTGAGCAGAGGAGTAAAATCTGTCGGAAAGGTAATTTCCTGTTCTTAAAAATCAGCAGAAAGCATCTTGAATAGCCACTTAATTGAGTTACGAAGTGTAGCCTCTTCAACACGATGTGTAGCCTCTTCAACACGATGTGTAGCCTCTTCAACGGGTGACTGCTTATGTTGTATAATAGGTTATATTGTATTAAATTAGCCATGTGTATTGCTGCAGAGTTTTTCATGCTACGCAGCACTTTTTGGCTGCGGACAAAATTTTAGTTTTTCAAGGTATATTTGTTTATTATTAAAAACAGGATACTTTACACTAAAATTGCTGTGGACATTTTCTTAATTATAGGGTTTGGAGACTGGGTAACAACACAAAATATGGTTACCAGATTTAGAATTTTTGTGCTTGAGGTTTTGTATAAAAATGAGTCCAATCACTCCAGTGTTTAAGTGTTATTTGGTGTTTGTTTTTTCAGGTTGTCTACTTCACTGCTTTATTTCCATATTTTGTTCTAACTATTCTCTTCTTCCGTGGTGTGACACTACCTGGTGCCGCTGACGGGATTATCTATTACGTGACACCAAATTTCAGTAAACTTACATCAGCTCAGGTAAGATTTTAATCTTTATTTTATGTTAATGTTGTTCTGTTAATTCTAAAATCTCGTCTCACTTCGTAAACAGACAGAAGGCTTGATATACACTGTATGTGGGTGTTGCTTCTGTCTCAGTGGTCGAGCAGTAGAACATTGGACTCTCAAGCTGATGACATTGTTTCAAAACCCATTGGAGGCTGGCTCACACTTGACTACATGTCAAAAAACCCAAATGTTTGACATCCAATAGCCGATGATTAATAAATCAATGTGCTCTAGTGGTGTCGTTAAACAAAATAAAAAATAATAATGTTTCTGCACACTTCATTTGCCATTTTTATTACAGCAACTATATGATATAAGATAAATTATAAAATAAAATAATTTATATATTGTGTACACAGTACAAAAGTTATAAGAAACAATTGTTTGTGCTTTTGGCACTTTTCATTTTGGCATGCCCCACGATAGTTAAGTTGTCACACTTGCAGCTGGTAGGTACTGGGATGAAATCATGGTCAAGGCATGGAATTTTTAATCTCGATACCGGCGTCAACCCAGAATGAGAGTTCTACAAAGCTGACATGTCAGACACCTAACAGCCGCTGAATAAACAATGTGCCGGGGTGTCATGAAACTAGCAATCATTTCCTTTTTCATTTGAACACTGGCATTGTAGTATGCCACTTCTCATCACACAAAGTATAGTACATTCTTTTGTTTTATATTTTAAAATTATTTATTTTTTTTATTTTACTTCGCTTGTTTTTCTACAGACGTGGGTTGATGCAGCTGTACAAATTTTCTTTGCCCTCAGTCCGGCCTGGGGTGGCTTAATCACACTGTCAAGTTACAACAAGTTTCACAACAACTGTTTCAAGTAAGTACAATCACATATCCATGGGGTTGGACATCGTGGGAGAGGTTACGTTACAAAACGTTACCCATGGCTGTAAACCCTTACATTTTTCATCCGTATACCAAATGTATTAACATTTTGTACGTAGCTATCTTACTATACTTTGTAAAGAATCCCTGGTTAAAAGTGGATCAAGTTCAGTTTCTAATAATTCACCAACGGGTAAACCAGATATAAACTGGTAATTTAAAAAAAATTATTCTCTCAAAAAATGTTTTTACCAAAATGTGAATAACTAGGTTACTAGGTACCGGTAGTTATATGAGATTTTACGTATAGCTTTGGGTTTTTTGTTTTGTTGGTAATTGGTTTTATTTGTAGTTTTACCAATAATATTTTATTTATGTGTAGTCTTACTGAAGTGTTATTTGTTTTTCAGAGATTCATTAATCGTATCTATTGGAAATATATGTACAAGTATATTTGCTGGCTTCGTTATATTTGCAATTGTGGGTTACTTGGCGCAAGAGCTTGATATGCCGGTTGACAAGGTCGTGGAGCAAGGTGATTTTTATTTTGTTTCTACGTTTCAGCCTTGAAAATTCTTGACATTGACGCTGTCGTAAAACCTATCATAAACTTGTTTTGTGGCAGCATTTTAATGCCATTGCAAAAATAAGAAAACGTCAGTTTGATTATTTTCTTGAAATTGCTGAGGCAGTTCCAAAGTACAAGGATTTAGTGACAGCAATCAGGGTTTTATCTATGCTTTATAGAGTACTGAACATCGGCCCCTTCAGCCATAGTGAAAAATCCCTGGCAATTAAATTCCTTTGCAACATTATCACAAATTAATGATTTGGATACTTAAATTTAATTTAATTAATTAATTTAATAAATTAAAATCGGATGATTTTCAGCAGCTAGCAGTTAAGATCCCAGAAGAAATTTAATTAACTGAATTCTTGATTTACAATTGCACATAATCAGTAATGTTTTATTATCTTATTGTGAATGTTTATCTTGAACAATGATGTCGCTATAGTTACTGTCCGGAGGTTTATTACGTTTTATTTATTTGACAGGTCCTGGTTTGGCATTTATTGTGTTCCCAGACGTCGTCACGCGGCTTCCCATACCTCCTATGTGGTCATTCCTCTTCTTTTTCATGCTGATAACATTAGGCATGGGTAGTGAGGTATGTACATCCTTGTAGATTTACAAACTAATCATTAGGTTATTAATTTTCTGTTCCAGACAGTACTTCACAACTGTTTTACTAAAAGTTATTTTTTTGTACACTATTTGAGAACATTGATTTAGTAATTATCATTATTGAATTTGATTGATTGTTTAACGACCCCCCCAGCACAAAGAATAAACATAGGCTATTGGGGGTCACACATTGGTAAGAGGTAAAAAATAAAAAATCAGTGTAAAGCACTGATTTATATTATTTAATATATACAAATATTCGTTATTGGATGTAAAACATTCGGTAATTTTTGATACGTCATCTGAGGAGACTGATCAGCAGTTGGGATCTTTTATATGCAATTTTCCACAGACAAAACACTTGCCATAACCTGTCAGGGCTAGCTCTGGCACAACAGTAACATTCGCCAAATTATCTAAAAAAAATATCAAAAATTGAAGTCATCTTTTTTCTGCACTTGAATGGCTATTAAAAGAAATTATTTTGCCAGATTACATTAAAATTTGCCAAATGTTTTTAAATTTCGCCATTGGAGAATTCTGTATGTGGCAGAGTTAGCCCTGCCTCTTATGACTACGTGTAGTAAATAACAAATGCTTGATATCAATTAGCTAATGATTAATAACTCGATGTCCTCTGGTAGCATTGTCCAAATTTATTTTTTATTTTTTAAAATAATTTAAAAGATTATAAAAATTTTAGAACTTGACATGCAACCTTATAATTTGTTTATTATTATTTTTAGTTTGCTTTACTGGAGACGCTAATGACTGCAATTCAGGATACATATCCGCCATTCCGTCAGAAAAAGACGTGGGTTGTACTTGTTGTCAGCATACTTGGTTTCTTAGGAGGTCTTGTTATTTGTTCTGAGGTGAGTTCTGTTTTAGTTCCCAATAGCACAATACAGTCAACCCTTTATAGGTATCTTAATAGGTATTTCAACACTAGTAGTAGTTCCCAATAGCACAATACAGTCAACCCTTTATAGGTATCTTAATAGGTATTTCAACACTAGTAGTTGTTCCCAATAGCACAATACAGTCAACCCTTTATAGGTATCTTTAATAGGTATTTCAACACTAGTAGTAGTTCCCAATAGCACAATACAGTCAACCCTTTATGGTATCTTAATAGGTATTTCAACACTAGTAGTTCTTCAAAATAGGTCACAGTTCACAAATTACAGTCTGAAAATAAATAACTCGTTACAAAGTGGAGTCAAGTCCACTTCATTGCATTCATGATAATAGCATATTCCTGTTATTTGCATAATAATCTACTGCACAGAAACATTTGTATGCAAAGAATTTCTTTTAATTGCATATGCTTTTCTTTATAACGTATGGTTAACTGCATAAGAAAATGTAGAAAACTTCCAAAGTACCAAACGCCATAGCAGATCTTAACATTTTTATCAAATAATCACAAAATGACCCCAAAGTAAGTGTAACAGTATACTATTTTTGCATCTGTTACAGCATTCAGATTACTTGGTCAAAGAATTCCTAACTTTATTGAATATTTCTGATTTTTATGATAACTGTTTTGATAAATGTACTTTGATTTTATACTAGATAATACAACAATAGTAACAAGATTTTAAATGGACATTTCTGATAAATGAATAATTCTGTTAACTGCATAAAATATTTGGGCAA
Organism: Symmetromphalus regularis; assembly: GCA_032355785.1. Taxonomy (NCBI): domain Eukaryota; kingdom Metazoa; phylum Mollusca; class Gastropoda; order Neomphalida; family Neomphalidae; genus Symmetromphalus; species Symmetromphalus regularis. The sequence goes on from JAULBS010147799.1 coordinate 33,262, forward strand.
AATGCCTATGCTATTAAGAAGATACAAGGGATTGAATTTCAATGTTTTGAGGGCACGACATGTGTTGCCTTCGGTTTAGTAAAAAATATTGGGGCATCAAGGCCAGTTGGAGGGGCACAAAGGCCATATTTTCCTTTTAAAGATGGGCACAAAGGCAACATCCCAAGTTTTATCAGACAAAAATAATTATTTTACACTTTTTATTGGACAAGGAAAGAAACATTTATAACATAGATACGTGGAGGGCATGGTGGCAAACAAGATAGGGCGCTATGCCATTTTTCTTGCCGTTGACATCATCAGATTTTAGGGACACTGCGGCAAATAAGAGGGGCAGTCACAGCACTTGCCTCCAAAAGCTGTGGTTAAATTCGAATACTGAGATACTACTGTATTGATAATAATATTGAATGATAATAATAATATTGGTAATAATATTGATAATAATATTGAATGACAATAATAATATTGAATGATAATAATAATACTGATAATAATATTGAATGACAATAATAATATTGATAATAATATTGAATGATAATAATTATTGATAATAATAATAATAATAATAATATTGAAATACAATAATAATATTGAATTATAATATTGATAATAATAATAATATTGATAATAATATTGAATGATAGTAATATTGATAATAATAATAATAATATTGAATGACAATAATAATATTGATAATAATATTGATAATAATAATAACAATATTTAATAATAATAATAATGGTATTGTATTTGGTTTGTGATTGCAGGGAGGGATGTACATTCTACAGTTGATGGATACGTATGCTGCTAGTTGGTCAGTGTTCCTGATGGCAATCTTGGAATGCGTTATTATCGGATGGATTTACGGTTTGTAATTTGTTCTTAATCGTTGCTTACGTGATTTTTATCTTAATCTATTATATTTTCAGATAATTGTTTTAAATGTGATTTATTAACATACATATATTAATCATGTACTAATTTTAAAAATAAATAAAATAAAATACACTAAGTTATTGAAGTTTTAATAAATGATTGGCCCCCTTTTTTATATAGGATCAGGTTCCTTGAAACAGTTTATTTTAGGTCTAAAATAAAAATGACATCCAGTTTACTTATCTATTTTATATAATGAACAGTTTTAGAAAAAGGAAAAAGAAAAGTTATTGAAATATTGAATGAAAGAACTATGATTGGCCCCTTTTTCTATATAAAATCCGGTTCCCAGAAACAGTTTGTTTTAGGCTTAAAATAAAAATGACATCTAGTTTAATTATCTCTTTCATATAATGACAACTGTGTTTTTGTAGTTCATTTCAAAATTTGCTCAAAATTACAGTACCAATAAAAACCATTAACATTTTTATTGAAGTTTGGGAAACATATATACTGAACAGCAAAAGAAACGCAAAAAATATAATTTTTGATTGAATAAAAGTCAACTTTATAAATTTTGATGTTGGCTGTGTGGTTTACTGGAGGCATGTGTAGAGAAGGAGGCATGTGTAGAGAAGGAGGCATGTGCAGAGAATTGTGCAGCATGGGTTTTTATCATAAATAAATTTTTACCTCTTAATTTTATTAAACTGGATTTGAACAAACATTGGCATTTCTTTTGCTCTTCAGTATATTTTGCTTTGTATGTTTGGAAGTTAAGATGTTGATTGACAACTGAGTTTGGTTTCCCCAAACAGGTGCAGACCGGTTCCTTACCGACATTGAACAAATGATCGGCGTGAGAGGTCGCCACTGGAAAATGTTTTTCACTGCCTTCTGGAAATTCCTGACCCCAGGAACATTACTGGTAAATATATTTGTCTTGAAAACATTAAACAGTATTTATAACTTGATTGCTTTGGATTAAAGATATCTGCAATTTGTTTTTGCATGTGTGAAGGGGTGAAAATGAAGAAGTAGTTCTTGTTACCTGGGGGACTAGTTGCCTACAAATTAATACATAATAGGGAGATCCAAAGGAGGAGTGGGGCATCCAAACACCCCACTCCTGTTCGGCCAATAATATTTATTTTTTCTCATCATATTCATAATATAGTTGTAACTTTGAAATCCTATCCAACATTAAAAATCCTCTATGAGAAAACCTTTGGACCCCTTTCAAAATTTCTCTTTCTGCCTTCTAATGCATTAATTAATTAATTAATCATGAAACACTAATTTAAAGTTTAGTGAGGAACATTTTATTAGAGACATGAAAATTAAAATGAACATATGACTAATCCAGCGAACATTTGGAGGTTTGTCCCCATGAATGAGATTTCTATTCAGGGATTATCCATGGTTCAGTTTTGACTTCACAGATTTATTATTTTTAAAAATCATTTCACCTAAAAAATTGAATTGTTTTTCAGTTTCTTTTGTTTTTCAACTGGATTGAATACAAGCCAATGAAGTACGCTGGTCGTGTGTACCCGTTCTGGGCTAACATCATTGGATGGGTGATGGCTTTCATTCCTGTTATTGCCATTCTCGGCATGAGTGCATTCAAACTCCGACAGGCTCCAGCTGGTCTCAGTATTATTGGTGTAAGTACATAATTAATAAACCTCACTTATCATCATTATACAGACCTGCCTTCCTTTCCACTTTCTGGACAGACACTCCTAACTATGGCATTCCGGTGATACAGACAAGCCTTCCGCTTGCTGGCCGAGTTGCCCAGATGTTTTTAAAAACAAATTAAAATTTGTTTTATCTCTTAAGTTGTTGGAGTTCACCTACAGCGAGAGAATTTTCTTAATTTCCTGGGTGAAGGTTGAATGACATTGCGAATGTGTAGTGTCAACTGAAAAACAATTGTGGTTCATTTTGTCTGGTTGCAGTCTATTTACTTGAGCCAATCCATATGTTTTGCATTCCCACTTCCCATATGAACATTTCGCTGCAAAGCTTTAAATGAGATGGCAAATATAAGAACAAGCGAAGCGCTGAGACCAGATTCAAAGAAACCAAGAATTCTGCAGATATTTTTGGTCAATTACACAACTGACTGTAGTCTATGAAAGGCGCAACCTTTTGCTACTATTCCACTTGCTGCCTTGACTTTAGTATCGATGACAGTTATCATCATGTGTTATGCATTCCTGACAGAACCCTTAGATTTCCTGAGAAATAATTTTTATGGGCCCCAGGTTCCTGAAAGTGCTTTTTATGGGAAGGCAGGTCTGTACCAGAATCCACTTTATGACATGGAAGTATCTGTAGAATTAAAAATATTTTGAAAACACAAACATTTGCTATCGGTTTTTAGGGAATCTTAACAGATTCTGTGTTGTTAAAAACAAATGTTTATATAACTATTTTTGTGACAAATGTCTTTGATTGTGTGACTATTTGTTATTGTTTATTTTTACAGAAAATCCGCCACATGCTAAAACCAAGTTCAAGTTGGGGTCCGGCTCACAAAGTCCCCAAGTATGATTTGACTGATGTGGATAATGGGAAGATAGATGCCAAGACCATAACCAACCCAGGATTCAATGGGAATAGTCCTTTTGAGACAAAAATATGAAAGTAGCTTTAGGTGTTTTTCTAGGTCACGTCTTTTATGAATGTTTGCTAAAGGGAAATAAGTGTCACAAGCCGGAGGACGTTCTTGAGAGATTGCGCTTTACAACACGGCGTATGAATACTCTTCAGCTTTGTGTGGTAAAAGGAGTTTTATCTTCTTACAGTTACGCTTATAAACCCTCTCGGAGTTCTGACAGCAGAAGCACCAAAGTCGTCAATACGTTCCTGTGTCAAAGGTCGCTCAACGTAAACGGAGATTACATCTTACTAGAGATGACCATTTGGCACACAGTGGCTTGATCAGAGAATGAAGATGCTTAAAATTATTTTTATAATTATCAAAACATTATAAATTAAAAGTCACCAAAGTAAAAAAAAAAGAAATTGCCAAACTAATGCATATAAATGTATAATTTTAAAATCGGATGAAGGGCCTTTATAATTATAGGTATAAGGTATATTTGACGGATTTCAAGACTGATAAATACACATAAAAACAAAACAAATAACCTATTTTAGGTTGCCATGGTAGTTGATATAAAGAGTCTGCTACTCTTAATTTCATCAATTAAAAAAAGAGTTGACCAGAATAGACTTAAAGTTTTCCTATTGCTGCCTTACAAGTATTTCTTATTATACACCTAGTTCTGTAAAGAGAAAGTGATTTGCAAAGACACGCTAAAAACCAGCTTTTCGAATACCACCTGTAACATCAGCTGGTGATGTTTGAATGATGGGGAATTGGGATAATTTACTTAAATGTATACCACTTCAATCTATGCTCTAGCAATAAATGTCAGTGTGCTTGACAGGTCGTATTTTCACAAAGGAAACTAGTTCATTGTAGTTGCTATGGGAAAACTCCATCTTGTATAACTTCATATTTCCTTGCTGGAAACTGGTTCTGTCTGGTTGCTATGGAAAACTGCTGCCTTGCATAAGGTGATTGGGCTGTCGGCTTTTGCATATTTTAACAATGATGCCAAGCAAAGGCCGGTGAAGCATGATAAATTAATACAGCTTTGCGTTTATATAAAAAGAAAACTGGATAAGAACATTACGTTTGTGTTTCTGTTGAGGCTTTTCGATACAGCAAACTGCGTGGATTATTTTTGGTTTGAGGAAGTCGTACCGGTGAATTTTACATATCAACAGTTTGTCCTAATGTGCCAGTAGAGGTAACAGTTCAGTATATCCAAGGTATTAAAGGTAGACACTATTTCATCATATCAATATTTTGGATTGTAAGACGTGAATATGTATTTGTATAACACTGATCTGTTTGATCAAAAACTTAAATTCTTTTATAAACAATTTTAAAATGTGTTTTTTACACCAAACATGGTAATGTTATATACACTCAAGTATGTATAAATAAGTATTAGCATTTACTTATCATTCTGATTGTATTTAAGAGAATATTCCTTTAAAAAATTAATATGTATCAACCCCAGAAATTGTCCGCAGCAATTGGAATGCCATGGAGATTGTCGCAGAGGTTTTTTTAATTCTCTGCGGCACTTTTTTTGCCGCGGACTAATTGTATTTTTTTTCAAGCTGTATTTTATTCTTATTATAACAAAATATACTTTATGCTAAAATTGTCGTGGAAAATGTGTATTCTGTTTATCCACAGCATTTATTTTGCTGTAGACATTTTCTTAATTGCAGGCGTTGATGTATTGAAAGATTTTGGGTTGTGAAAAGTCGAAGCATGTTATTTCCCATCTTGTTCCTGTATAAAAATGTGTCACAGCTATTGGTGTGACGGTTATAGTCTATTTATGTGCTGAACTAAACAAAGTTATTGTTCTGACTTGTGTCCATACTTAGAATAAATATGTTTTAATCAACTGCAAAAAGACCCTGTGTAAGGGATTTTAGATAATTCGGTATACATTTTTAGTACAGTGGTAGGACACTGAACTCTCAAGCTGAAGACGGTGGTTCAAAACCTGTCAGAGGCTGGTGCACTTTGGACAGTGACACAAATTATCAAATGTTTGACATTCAGTAGCTGATCAATGATTAATTTATCAATGTGCTGTAGTGGTGTCATTAAAAAGAAAATTTAGAAACAATTATAATTGTGACTAAATCTGCGTGTCAACACTTTGTGACTAGTTTCTTTTACTGGGGGATGAGTGAGAGGTCCATGGCAAAAACCACCCCATTAATTTGTGAATATGTAGCTAAATTATTTTATTCCACTTGACTTTCTTAATGAGTGCTTGTTGGAATTTTACTTGATACATTTTGAGTTTCACATATCTCGAAAAAAGGTGTTGTGTGTTTAAAAATCATCTTTTGGGATACCGTTATTAAAAAAAGATATCTAAAAGAAATATTACAATTGTTACTAAAACCATTTTATTAAAATGATTATGTTGGTTTATTCAGTTTGATTATTTTTATTGGTATGATACTAATGATAAAAGTAACTGATAAACACTAAATATGTTGAAAACCAAATGTAAATTGTGGGCAGATAACTGGTAGTAAATGTTACACAAAGGGGGCGCTGTGGCACCTGTTTACATAATACCGGACCTCAAAATATACCAAAGACTTGTTTATTGCGTATGTATGGGGCCAAATGTTCGCATGGCAGCTATTTTAAAGCATGTTGTATATATAGACGTAGCTTTGTCGTTAATTAATGTACTGTGAAAATTTAGTTTCGTAAATTTGTTTTCTCGTAGTGCTGACACTTTGTGCTTTTTTAGATTTGTCTTTGTAGTTAAACTATTCTGCATCCTCTCCCCTCCATCCTCTCCCAAATTATCTAAAATTCTTAATTCTTTTTTCTTAAAGTTTGGAGAAAAATTAATTCATAAAAGACTAAAAGAAATGATCTAGAAAGATGAGTGAATTTAGTTTGAAATTGTAAGATAAAAATAGGGCTGACTGTGTACTCTAAATTACCATATTGTTGAACCCCTACACTCGGTACTAAAAATAATACGGTAATTATTAGTTTGATTGAAAAAATTAAATTAAAACAGGTGTGGTAATTTTAAATTGCAAATGATCCTATACGATATTTGATTTTGTGAGAAATGACATCATATAAGATTTATTTAAAGAAAAATAAACTCAATTGATGGGTTATGCCCCTTGATATCTGTATTCTTTCAGAGCCTTGTGTGCTATATCTCCTTTGAAATGGGTATAATCTTCATATTGTTTCTTTGAATGCACACACTTTTTGCTCATTACAAAACCATTTAATTAAAAATTTCTTAGTTTTGAATATGATAATGGTGTGAGTTAAAAAGAAATCTGTATTTTGTGGTCAATCCGTTTTCAATTAACTGCACATAGTTATAAAACAAACCAAATTTTAATTGTGATGTAGTGTTTTAAGTAAATGCTCTGAAGTATTCCAATGAAATTTTATCTGATTTAATTATACTACATGCCACTTTACTTCAGTATCAACAATCTTTACAAATAAAAATAATAATGAAAAACAATCATTTTTATTTTTATGGTAAATGTTTTTGTCTGCAATTGATGCTAGGATTCCCCTAATAGAATTGTTTACAATTGTTCTAGAAAGTGTAATTAAGTCAATAAACAGAAAGGGAAGTAGTTCCATTACTTGAAATCTTTGGTTTTATGGCAGAAAGTTTCATTTAACCTCTTTGTAAGTTTATTGTCTGTTCTACATGACATGATAGTGTTCAAAACTGTAAGAACTTCATGCCATGTGACCTCTTGCTTGTCGGCCAATCATATTCCATGTTGCAGTCATCCTGCAACCAATAGAAATTGTTTTTTTTTGCTTTTTAAGTATACCTTTGTTTATTCTCATTTTATATTTTCGTGTTCTACATGAATCTTGTCAAAGTGGACATTGAAACGATGGTTTTGAAATTGTACACAAAATATATGATATGGTTTTTAGGTTCTTTATTATTATTATTATTGCAATATAGGACCCAGTCTTGAGAAGTCGCCTAAAAACGAATAAATGTATTATTTTTAATTATACGATTTAAAAAAAACCCATCTGTAATAATGTTTGTCACGTGTTCATTTTTACTGCCTACATTTTATTTGATAATATTTATGACATTGATGACACTGAGTGTGGCCTGGACTGGCCTTGATGGCACAGTGGTTAAGGTATCTGATGGTTGGTAGGTACTAGGTTCAAATCTCTGTCTAGGTATGGGATTTTTAATCTCAATCCAACCTAGAATGAGTGCTTCGCAGGCTCAATGGGTTGGTGTAAAGCCACTTAACATACTGGGATATCAAAAGTTGTGGTATGTGCTGTCCTGTTTATGGGAAAGTGCATATAAAAGATGTCTTGCTGCTAATGTAAAAATGTAGCAGGTTTCCTCTGACGACTACCAAATATTTAAAATTCAAAGCTGATGATTTAAAAATCAGTGTGCTATAGTGGTGTCTTTAACAAAAAACACTGATAATTTTGCAAATTCTACTGTTGAGCAATGGATAATTTTATTTTTTTCAAACGTCTGTCCAGTGTTCACTTTAACCAGTCATTTTTGTCTCGTGTATTTAGTATCCCACGATGATGTTCGGTATGTCGCATAATGTATGATAAACGTGTTTCTAATTTACTACAATGTACTTGCTTATTGTGATGTTTATCTCTATATTTTCTATGTAGTTCAACCATACTTAGTTTGTTGCTTTTGCTTGAATCGTAAAACAAAAACGTGAACAAATTGTATTTTTGCATAATTTAGTTTTTATATTTAATAACGGAACAAAGCCGTCTTGTTTTTCTGTTGTAACTAATCCTCGGTTTTATAGTCAGTTTACAAATAATTTTTATATTACAATATTTTGTTGAATTTTCAAATAAGTTCATTTTTGTTGTTGTTAAAGTACTAATATCATCATTTTGATAATTTGAGCCTCAGCGGTAGACTGTCAGACTCTCAAGCTGGTGACAAGCTGGCTGACACTTGACTACGTGTCAAAATTACAAAATGTTTGACATCCAATAGCCTATGATTAATAAATCAATGTGCTCTAGTGGTGTTGTTAAACAAAATAAAACTAAAATGTGCTCCAACAAATATAGTTTGAATTTCCCAATTTAAAGAGAAAAAGTTCTTTCAGAACGTACTTTATTATAAATGCAAGATTCCTTTGTGGTGTTATAAATTATATAAGTATTATTTTACGTCAGGATTATTATAATTGAGCTAGCAATGAAAAATTACAAACATTAAAGCTAGATAAAAAGATTAAATAAATGTGTTTAAATAAAAATCATTAATTTATGTAATAATTAATCAGTAAAAAAAACTTAAAATCAAGCCATATAAATTTGCAGCTTAAATAAATATTTATAGAAATATTAATTCAAACTTTAACATATGCATCCCTTCTAAATGGTAATGGGTCTTTAAGAAGGGTGGAACAAGAGATATTTTCAATAGCATAATGCTATTTTCTAAAAGTTTCTTTATCATTTTTATACTGAATAAGTTAGAAATGTTTTTTGGTGGGTAGTAAACAAATCAAAAGATTGTATGTTAGTTTCATGATGTCACTTTTCTTAATAATTATTATAAAATACATCTGTTGTCATTTAACTTAACCAACTGTATAATGTATTTACCATTGCCTTGTTGAATTGTAAAATTGAGATTTTTTTAAAATGATTTTGACAGTTACCCGGTATGTATTAATATATTTATATATACATGTATATTACTCTTTTTACGAAGATATAAATATTATTTATTTAAGTTCTTACTCAGTTGATTGTAAGAAATTATCAACAGAAAACTTGAAATGAACCATTTACAAATTTGTATGTTATTACGTTTTTGTTGTTGCTGTTTTTCATAAATATTTTGTCTTTATTGACTTAAATGTTTCTTTTCACCTGTATTTTAACAATGACAACAGTGAATTAATTAATAATGGACAATAAAAAGAATGACGCTTTTAAATAATGATTGCTTCAAACAAATTATTTTGACTAGCTGTTGATTTTAATCAAATTAAAAATTAGTTTTACAGATTTGGTAAATAATGTAACTTAATTTAGATCTTAGTACGACTGAATCTCAGTTTTTATTTTATTAAACAAATATTTATAAATGTCAACCCATGACTTATTTTTAAAAATGAATCTCATTTGCTTGTCTTAAAACTTGTCAAGCAGCAAAACCAGTGGCCATCTACTGGATATTAATATTTATTTTGTTATATCAGTTAAAATGAATCTGACAAATACCATTAGATATTCAGGCACGGATGCAGGATTTCAGAAAGGGGGGTGGTCCAAATGTGATTTGGGTAATTTTTACATCTTTCCACTCGTAAAATGAAGAAAAGAAAAGAATATGAGAAAAGCACCTCTGGACCGCATCTGGATATGTTAGTGATATTTAATGAATTATGTGCAACAACTTAGTTTTACATTTGAAACTCAGTACACAGTACTAAACTTGACATGCCTTATTGTTGATATTCTTCATGTTTTCCACTTGTTTGCAGTTTAACAATGCAAAGTGATACGTTTATATTTATAGATATTGTTCTGTACTTGCTGTACATATGTACATAGCTTTTAACACTACTGCTGTGGCGGTTTACTCAGTTTTGTACTTAAAGATAAAAATTATAAAAAAAATGTGTTGGGGGTATTATGTAAATAATAGACATATTTTAGCTGTTATTTTGCTAGGTGAGTGAATGACCCATTTCAATTGACTATAGTCCTGTGTGCAATTTTCTTTATTGAGCATTGTATTTAATTAATTTTATTTAAAGTATGTTTGACATCGAATACTAGTAAAAATACGTCATTAAAATCAATTGCTAGATGTTGAGTGTGAATAGTAATGAACTAGGAATAATACTTTTATAGCATTATTATTATTTTTATTATTATAAATTTTTTTATTTATTTAAAAAGAAATTTCCTGAGATAATTGATGAAAACGTGTTGGGGAACATATTTTTGTTTTACCAACCTTACTTAAAACACTTTTTTAAAAATAGAAAACAAAAACCAAATCATGACCTTTTGATGGGTCCGACAAAACACCGAAAAGGACAGAAATGGC
>JAULBS010147800.1:8343-26898 GCA_032355785.1 Symmetromphalus regularis
GTTAAAGTAACTGTATCCTTTAAGACATGTAATCATGTTTGTACAACATTACATCTGGACATGGTGTCAAATAAACAGTTGAGGGCAGGTTAAAGTAACTGTATCCTTTAAGACATGTAATCATGTTTGTACAACATTACATCTGGACATGGTGTCAAATAAACATTGAGGGCAGGTTAAAGTAACTGTATATGCTTCCTTTCATAAAATAGCAACTAGTGTTATATATGTATCTTTGCCTGTTAAAATCAGTTATTAACCACGAGTAGATTTTTAATATATCTGTTGTCCTTAACTATATCTAGGTACCATTTGCTCGCTATCTCGCAATGAACAAAATATCCAATATCAAAAGATACCACATAGCTAAGGTGTACCGACGTGATAATCCAGCAATGACGAGAGGGCGGTATAGAGAATTCTACCAATGTGTAAGCTTTTTATTATAATATTATTACTGAGAGAGGTAGAGTCCTTAAATGTGAATGGTTTTTAGACATAACGTTACGATTTGCTTTGACCATCTATCCTAATACTAGCATAACAGCTTTGATAAAATAGAGCCTTACGGGCAATTTACCTGTATTTACATAATCCCACCCTCTCTCCCTGCCCCCTCCACATCACTGCCATTTTTAGCAAACTTTGGATTGTAAAAAATGTCAATGTTTATGGACAGACTTTTAATCAAAATACACATTTATACTATAATATTCCACCAGAAATAACAATCATACTTATAAGTTATAGAAAGACTAAACTTATCATTTATTTGCGAATATTACCATGTCTCCAAATTTGTAAAGGAATTGTGTTTGAATAAGCTGTGGAGACGATTATCTTTGGAAGATATTTTTACAAAAAGCTGCAAATCAATAGTATTCATGGAAAATAAGAACAAGTCAGATGCAAATAAATATGCAACTATCTTTGGCCTTTACTGTCAGAATCTTCCATTTTGAAAAGTGATGTACCCGGTAGCAGTTTTAGGTGACATTCCAGTTGTTGTGGTCAAAATCATTTGTTTATTTTAAACTTGAATATTCCCATAATTTTTATGACAAATATTTACTTGTAATTACTAAAATCTGTTTTATTTGTAGTGATTATTGTTTCAGGATTTTGATATTGCTGGACAGTACGATGTGATGCTACCTGATGCCGAATGTATTAAGATAGTCATTGAAATCCTCCAGTCACTTGACCTTGGAGACTTTGTCATAAAAGTAAGTATTTATCTCAACTTACAATTATCTTCCATGCTGTTCTCCATAATTAGTATTATATCAAATACATTAATATGTATGTGTTTTCATGTTTTTGGAAATGTTCATTAAAAATTATTTGATGTATTTGTTTCCTTTATTTGGGCTATTTTCTGTTCCAACCGGTGGTCCACAACTGGTTCATCAAAGACCTTGGTATGTGCTGTCCTGTCTGTAGGACTGTGCCTATAAAAGACCCCTTGTTGCTTATCGGAAAGAGTAGCCACTGTGGTCAGCAGGTTTCCTCTAAATAAATATGTAGGAATGACTATATGATTGACGTCCAGTAGCCGATGATAAGATAAAAATCAATGTGCTCTAGAGGCGTTAAATAAAACAAATTTTACTTGAATGTTTCCTTTAATGCTAAACCTCTATCTCTCATTCAAGGTATGAGCTACAAAACCCATGCTTATAAACTGTTATTAATTTGTTCCTGGGCAAGTCTCCATGTTTCTAATGTCTATAGAGTTGTTTCACTTATACACAGTTTTACAGCATTCATTTCCATACCAGATTTGTAGGGAGGGGATGTATGCAGTCTCAAAGGGATATTTAAAAAATACATTTTACATCCACTTTAAAAAGAATTTATTAAATTATTTTGGCTACTGTAGAATGCTTTTTAAAAAACCACACAGCACAGATTCTGTTTAGAAGCTTATTTTATGACAATAATGACTGTACCAATTGTTTCTTGTGTAAGGCATCAAAATCATTGTCATGTGATCGCTACTAACCAGTCAGATGAAGTGATACAAAATTGATGTGTACTAATTTGTTGTAGATAAATCACAGAAAGCTATTGGATGGGATGTTTGCAGCTTGTGGGGTACCAGATGACAAGTTCAGAACAATTTGTTCTGCTGTCGACAAACTGGACAAGGTAAGCTAATCAAAATATTAACTCTCTTAACAGAACAGTCTCTACCATTCTAAATGCATAAACTAAGTCAAATTTAAAAGTGGAAAGGAGATATCAAATCTGCACAAGCATTTTCCCTAAAAATATTTTTTTATAAATGTGGCTTTTAAATGTAGGTCCAGATTCATGAATTTGTACTGTTTAGGGACATATCTAAGTTGCCTTTTATGTACAGGTTGTTGTTATATACAGGTTTCCATTAGTCCAGTTTGAGTTGTACTCTATTTCAGACATTCTGGCAGGATGTGCGAGTGGAGATGATTGATGAGAAAGGGCTGGATCCTGCTGTTGCTGACAGAATAGGAGAATACGTCAGATATGCAGGTTTGTATTGTCAGTGTGATGGCTTCATTATGTGGTCTATTTTAGTTTGTATTATCACTGTGATGGCTTCATTATGTGGTCTATTTTAGTTTGTATTATCATTTTGCTGGCTTCATTATGTGGTCTATTTTAGTTTTTATTGTCAGTGTGCTGGCTTCATTACATGGTCTATTTTAGTTTGTATTGTCAATCTGCTGGTTTCATTACATGGTCTATTTTAGTTTGTATTGTCAGTCTGCTGGCTTCGTTACATGGTCTATTTTAGTTTGTATTGTCAGTCTGCTGGCTTCATTACATTGTCAACTAGTTTATCAAAGGCTGTGGTATGTGCTGTCCTGTCAGTCGGACAGTGCATATAAAAGACCTCTTGCTGCTTAACGGAAACAGTAGCTTATGTTGCAGTAGGAGGTTTCCTCTAAAGAAATATGTCAAAATGACCCTTATGATTGACATACAATAAGCCAATGATAAGATTAAAATCAATGTGCTTTAGAGGCGTCATTAAATAAAACAAACTTTACTTTTTTTAGATTAATTTTATGTTTTTATTGTTACTGAAATGGCTAATGAAACAAAGAATTTCTTGTTTAGGTGGGATTGATCTAATAGATGAGCTGTTGAAGGATGAAAACCTGAGTAAACAGAAGAACGCTGTGCATGGTTTAGAGGAGTTACGCATATTAATGCAGTACTGTGAACTATATGGGGTCCTCGACAAAGTGAGTTCGGCACACTATCCTTTGGGTTATCTGGCATAACTTTCAGATCTCAAACTCTTACTATAATTTATTGTTTTCTTTTTAATTAGTTGATTTAATGTTTTCATGGTTTAAACTTTAAAGTTCGAGGTGGTCTTGCGATCTGAAGGCACAAGCATATGTAAAATATCTTTATGGGCATGATAGCTGTTGTGAAATTCAACCCTTGCAAGTAAGATAGCATTTTAATTTCTTTTTACTTGTCTGAGTTAGTATTCTGTTTTTGGACATGAAATTTGACATAAAATTTAGTATCATAAAATGTATTAGCAGATGAAATCTAAACTAACGTTTGTCTGAGATAATTAAATTGTAATGGTTTATTTATTTTTTTCTTTGCAGGTGAAATTTGATCTGAGTCTGGCTCGAGGTCTTGACTACTATACTGGAGTGATTTATGAAGGCATTCTCACAGGTTGGATGTGAAACTTTACCTCAGACACAGTTAATCATTAAATGTAGTTATACGTAAAATCATGGAGAGTTTTATATGTAGCCCATGTTCCCAATAAACAAAAATGTGCTAAGTATATGCAAACATAGGTTTTTTGGTGGAGAGTTTCAAGAAATCATTGATTCATTTTACAATTACTCTTAATGACCCAAGTTGGCAGTGTATGACTGAATGCAAGCTCCCATTTGAAACCTTTTTTCCTCTCACAGAGCCACTGAATGGTCACATAACTTATATTTTTCTTATTTTTTTCATTTCACTTTTGGTATCAACTGTTGATTTCTTATGTTATTAGTTACTTGTAAAGTCTGAAAATCGTGTATTACATGATTAAAGTTTTTTTCTATACAATTCTTGCTATTAAGTACAGTTACGTGAAGCATACTGAAAACCAGAACAATGTTTGTTTGAATTATAATAAACTTTAGATGTGTCTTTTTAAATCTTGATGAAGTGGGACATAGCTCAATAGGTAGAGTGTTCAACTGAAATTTGATGGGTCACTAGATGAATCTCTCAGTAGACCCATTTGGGCTGTTTCTCATTCCAACCATTGGTTCACAACTGGTATATGCCATTTTGTCTAGGGGAAAGCAGCAGTGTGCTCATAGCATATGCAGTTATATAGAAATTTCAGTGGTACCAAACATTCTTATTGGGTTTAATATGAAGCATACAAACAAGCTAGCAATTTTGTTACTTCAGAAGACCACGAGTTGTAAACTTTCATGTTTGACATCTGTAGCTTCTGCATGAACCGTGTGTTGCTGGGCTTTTGATAAACAAACAGTGCTTTCCTCTTTAAATCTTCTCACTCCATTATAATAATGCTGATAGTTTTGATCCAAATTGTCATTTGGTGGCAGACCTTATTTACAAAGTGTGATTGTTTCTAGGTTACACTAACACCCCAAAAAGTGGAGAAAATGGTGATGAAACAGGCAGTGTGGGAAGCGTAGCGGGAGGAGGACGTTATGACGGATTGGTCGGAATGTTTGACCCCAAAAGCAAAATGGTTCCCTGTGTGGGTGTCAGCATCGGCATTGAAAGACTGTTTACAATTATGGAGGCTAAAGCAGCAGTAAGTTTGTTGCTGGACACTTTGCTCCAGTTTGTATTTTGAATGATGTATTTTGTTGTGGTTTGTGAGCAATTGTTTAATACACCTTCCTCTGTATTAATATTTATATTTAGACAGTCCTCCTGTAAATCATTTATTTTTTATTGTATTG
This sequence comes from Symmetromphalus regularis, assembly GCA_032355785.1. Taxonomy (NCBI): domain Eukaryota; kingdom Metazoa; phylum Mollusca; class Gastropoda; order Neomphalida; family Neomphalidae; genus Symmetromphalus; species Symmetromphalus regularis. Next base: position 13,302 of record JAULBS010147800.1, read on the forward strand.
TCCTCATATGCCATTGCTGAACAGCCAGAGAGAAATAGTGTTCTGTTCTGTTCCATTTTTTTTCTATTTCCACATGTATTTTCTCAATTTCTCATACTTTTATCTTTTTTTTTCACATATTGTAAATCTTGAAATTAATTTGATAAAGAAATTAAAGCAAAAAATGTAACAACCATGAAGACACAATAATTAAATGATATAATTAAATTAAATTTAATTATACCAACAACCACTGTTATAAAATGACAAATCAAGATGCATTAATTTCATGACTCATTAATTTACAGTACCTTATGTCTATTTCTGATTCTAGTCATGGGCTCACAGTGTTTGTAATGAAGGTGTAACTTTGTAGGAAAATTCACATAAAATATGCCTTAAAATTGTTTTAAAAACCACTTCTTTCTTCACTTTTAGTCTGCCAGCGAGAAGACGAGAACAACAGAGACGGAGGTGTTTGTGTTGTCAGCACAGAAGAATCTAGTGGAAGAGAGGCTGAAACTGTGTAAAGAACTGTGGGATGCTGACATCAAAGTAAGTATGTAGTACTGCCAGAACACAGGGTATATTTGACAGTCACACGATTATCCAAGGCAAGAGAAAACAAATTCAAGCGAATCAAAACTGTAACTCGAATTGCCTGCCTGAATGACTAAAGTTTCATGTTTGTTATAGGACCAGAAGGTTAGCTTTGATAAAAATATAAATGAGTGGTTAACAGGTGTGTGGGTGTGTGTGGATGTGCAGCCAAATCAATAGGCATCTTCTGGGCTATTCTGGAGACCAGTCTACTATCATAAAAAGTATTTGGATTTCATTTACCTTTATGTACATGTATATGTACAGTAATAAATATAACTTTCATCAGAATCATCACACTTTGTGGCTGTCCTAACTTTAAACATTTTACAAGAATTTGCATGAAGTGCTAGGGCAGATCCTTTTCAGTGGGTTATTTTTTATTCAGTTTGATGGGTTTTAAGAAATACAAACATTACTTTCATCAGTGTATTTGGTCCTAACTTTACACTACAAAATAATGTTTTCTGAAAAGTAATGTCAACATTTGTGACTGATCATAATCCTGCACTGACATTCCTCAAATTAAACCTGGAAACACTGGCGAACTTCAAACATTTTCTTAGATTCAGATTTTATTATATTATGTGTGTTACATTTTCATTTAATGGGCATTTCTTTTATTTTCTCCTTCCAGACTGAGCAGTCACTCAAAAAGAACCCTAAGGCTCTAGATCAGTTCCAATATTGTGAAATGAATGGCATTCCAATAGCGATCGTCATCGGGCAGTCGGAGATAGAGCAGAGAAAAGTCAAACTAAGAATAATAGCAACAAGAGAAGAGGTAAACACTATTTTGAATTAGCTCACTCAACTGATAACTCGGGTTTGAAATTACTTTTTTTGAGGAGTATGGCAATTACTTACTGAGTGGTCTTGCAAGTAAGTGGACAAATCAAGGGACAGAGTTGCAAATGTAAAAGTTCTTTATGCAGCATGACACACCAAGGGGCACAGTAGCAAATGTAAACGTTCTTTATGCAACATGACACACCAAGGGGCACAGTAGCAAATGTAAGAGTTCTTTATGCAGCATGACACACCGAGGGGCACAGTAGCAAATGTAAACGTTCTTTATGCAGCATGACACACCAAGGGGCACAGTAGCAAATGTAAGAGTTCTTTATGCGGCATGACATACCAAGGGGTACAGTAGCAAATGTAAGAGTTCTTTATGCAGCATGACACACCAAGGGGCACAGTAGCAAATGTAAGAGTTCTTTATGCGGCATGACACACCGAGGGGCACAGTAGCAAATGTAAGAGTTCTTTATGCGGCATGACACACCAAGGGGCAGAGTAGCAAATGTAAAAGTTCTTTATGCAGCATGACACACCAAGGGGCACAGTAGTAAATGTAAGAGTTCTTTATGCGGCATGACACACCAAGGGGCAGAGTAGCAAATGTAAGAGTTCTTTATGCGGCATGACACACCAAGGGGCACAGTAGCAAATGTAAGAGTTCTTTATGCGGCATGACACACCAAGTGGCACAATAGCAAATGTAACAGTTCTTTATGCGGCATGATACACCAAGGGGCAGAGTAGCAAATGAAAGAGTTCTTTATGCGGCATGACACACCAAGGGGCACAATAGCAAATGTTACAGTTCTTTATGCGGCATGACACACCAAGGGGCACAATAGCAAATGTACCAGTTCTTTATGCGGCATGACACACCAAGGGGCAGAGTAGCAAATGTAACAGTTCTTTATGTGGCATGACACATCATTTATAGGATGAATCATGTTCATACTGTGATATACTATTACTTTATTCATTATCCCCCCCATCCCATCCCCCAAAAACAATAAAAGAAAACAAATGTGATGATCCCAGGTCATAGGGTTGATAGTTGCAGAGTTGATTCTTTCCTAATTTCCTTTGACAATCATTGATAAAATTGTTTTGAAAATAATGTTCATATCGTTTTTGATTCCAAACAACACAATGAGAATGACAAACTGCATTCAAATATCCAGAAGAAAAACAATTTTAACTCTATTTCTTTGCAGAGTTGACATTTCTACATTAAAATTACTCTGTAAATATTTTGGTAGGGATGATTGTTACTTGGATACACATGGTGTTATTATTTTATGTAGGCATTTCATGCATTTTGAATTTTTAATTACCCTTAAGTAAGTTGTAGTGTTGACACACAATAAACATACGCACGAAAAATGTAGAAATTACCTTCAAGTGCTTGATTTGCTAAAGAGTACATGGAAAAATGTCTATGTTGGTTTTTATGCAAATAATGTTTTGTAACTTTTTGTCACATACAGTGCTGGCGGTCTCGTGATCTGGGGATATTATAGTTAATAATGGTCATGAAGTTGTGGAGTTGACCATACCAATTTATTTTCCATTATGTAATTTTGGAAAAAAAACTAATAATATATGGTACAATCAAAATGGCAATTAGCACATTTTAACTTCAGGATATACTTTGTAACATCAGGGCTGAAACACTGGAGAAAATATTGTTTTAATGACTTTTTTTCTCAATTAATATATTTTATATGTAGTTCATGCACTTTTTTGTGTTTTGGTTACATAAACATTCCAAATGAGTATAAAAATGTAAAGTAATCAAGCAACAACTATATATATTTTATTAACGAAAGTCTGGTGCACAATATGTAATTTGTGGAGTTATAAAATGTGATGAACTGACGATGACAAATCATTTCTAACTCTTATTACATGACATTACACAACTTTGGGAGAATGACCCTAATATTATTTCAAATACCTGTTTTCTATTGCATTTACAATATGCAGTTTATTCAACATTATATTATTTTCTTTTCTCAGTGTTATTGAACTAGTTCGGTTTTTTCTTAGCTCCACTATCACATTTGTTAGTAGAGTTTGATACCGATTTGAGGTAGGTCTGGTTTTTAAAAATCAAGTGAGGGCAATTATTACAATTCAGGGCAGTTTTAATTAAAATTTTAGTTAGATATTACAATTCAGGGCATTAAGTTTCCATACTTGGTTCTATTTTTTATTAATATTGCAAGTTTATTACCGTTTTATTTTCAGAGAGAGATTCCCAGAAGTGATATGGTGGAAGAAATCAAGAAAGCTCTTGCATCTTTGTAGTCAGCAATTCGAATTGACTCAATTCTAGATCTATTTATTAAAAATATATCACCATTCTGCCACAGTGGAATTCTAAATGTTGACATGATAAAACATGTGGATGTTCACAAGTTTTAACATTTTGTAATTTAAATGGAAGTGTCTTAACGTAATATAATTTATACAGTAAATTTTCTTCTTCTTATTTTTAATGGTAGCAGAACTTTTCTAATTGTATCAGTTACATGTTTTGTATTACAGACATTACTTTTGGAATATTATAGAAAAATAAAAAGTGTGTGACACCATATTTAGATAAAATGAACAATTCATTATAGTAAGGACATTGTATTTCTGTTTTGTTTTTGATCAAAAAGATTCTGAAGTGTAAATTTAAAGGAGTTTCTAAACAGTTATAAATATCATACTTGAGTAATGTAAATTTTGTTAAAGAAACTTGGTTATTGCTTGTTGAAGTCATGTATTTTTGTTCCATCAAGGTACAAAGAAATCATCTGTTAAAACAAAGCGGTGTTCATTTTAAAAATGCAAAGAAAATTTAATTAGGTGTGTATATTCATTAAGTCTTGTAATGTTGTCATAAATAAAACATGATTCGTTTTTTTGTCTTGATTTTTTTGTATGGATACGTGTACCACAAACTTGAATGAAAAATGGCCATTTGATTGCACATCAATCAGATCCTGAAAGACTCATTAAAAGAAATAGACTGCTGCCTAATCATGTTGCATTAATTTCTTGATGTAACAATTTCATGACTATTTTTCTGTTCCAACCAGTGGTCCACAACTGGTTCATCAAAGGCCATGGTACATGCTGTCTTGTCTGTGGGACTGCATATAAAAAGACCACTTGCTGCTTATCAGAAAGTAGCTTATGTGGTGGCAGCAGGTTTCATCTTAAATAAATGTCAGAATGACCATATGATTGACGTCCAATAGCAGATGATAAAATAAAAATCAATGTATTCTAGAGGCATCGTTAAATAAAACAAACTTTACTATTTCATGATTTACATTTTACTATATCGATCTTCCATGTTCATGTACAACAAAAAATATCACTTTCGAGGCTAGCACTCTTTCCTGTATCCACAATATTTAAATGCATTGTGGGGCAGCAGAACTTGTAATATTATTGTCATATTTTACGCTTAATATCAGACAATTAAACTTTGTGCATATATCATTAATTGAAGATCTTTTACCTAAGTGGTCATTCGTTATTGAAGTGGTACCAAAATTGATAAATTCACAAAAAAAAAATTGATTTTTGTCACCACGGATATGTTTTGTTTGTTTGTTTAACGACACCACTAGAGCACATTGATCTATTAATCATCGGCTATTGTTATGTCAAACATTTAGAAAACTGTGACAGATAGTAAAGTGTGAGCCAGCTTCCAATGGGTTTTGAACCAGTTTTCTGCTTGAGTCCGATGTTCTACCATTTGACTACAGAGGCCGATTAATTTCTGCAATATTCAGGAAGTTTACGCAAACTGCATAGTTATATTTCATTCAGAAATGTTATTTATAAAAGATATAAAATTTAACTTTGTTGCAGTCAGATCTTCCAAAATGTGACATTGTACCAATGTTCATCACAATTTAGCCACCTATTTTCAAGTTTCCATAAGTACTTTTGAAGAATGGGTAAATGGAGAAATTTGTTTTTTTTTTAAATAAAGGCCTCAACAAAAGGAAGAGACTGCAGTATTTCACCAAAAGTGGCACTTGGCATGTGCCGTAGATATGATTCAGGGGCGGTACAGACAGTTAAGCCATGGCCACACCACTTTATTTTTAAAATGTAGGTGTTAGTCAGTTGCTGATCATTGAACTTCCCCACCCTTTCCCAAGCAAATTATGGTTAAAACAATTAACAGAGCATGCTCGCATTCTTTGTAGGCTTGGCTTGGTTGTCTTGGGCAACCTTGAACCATACCACTATTATTTACACTGTGCCACCCCTGTGATTGGACATATCTCACTGGTTGAAATGTGCTGGGTTGTCAGAACAATCCTCAGTGACCATGTGGGTTACATCCGACTGCATCCTGTGGTTAGTGCTATCCTGTATAAAAAAATGCATATTAAAAATCCCTTGCTGCAAACCACAGTAGTGTGTAACCACGTGTCTCCAATGCCATATTTGATTATCAACATACATTCCTTTCCTTTTCATTGTTCTGTTCAGCCAATATGAAAAATGAAAATAATAAAACTGCTCAACATTTTTTATTTTTTTTACTGTTTATTCAATATGAATAATACACAGGCAAACATGTATGCAAATACTGTGAATTCATTTTATTTCATTTACCAGTTTAGTGTTATTTATGTCATCAATTTATGACCCAGGTCCAAAGTGCTATGTGGATCTTTTTTAAGAAAAATTGATGTACATGAAAGTAAATGAATCCCCAGCATAAAATACTCAAATATTAAAAAAAAGTCCAATTGATCTCCCATATAACATGCTTAAAAATACAAACAGAATTTATATGGGAGTGAGTAGTACATTTATTACTCCTTTTGGTTACGTACATATAAACAGATTCCTACATTGTCTTAATTTAGAGCTCTTGGGATGCAAACCATTTGAAAACATCAACAAACATGCATGTGCAACATTTTAAATTAAATATGAACTTAATTTCCCTTGTTTTTCTTATCTCCATTACTAATAATTTTTTTATGCCTATTAAAACCCCTGATAACTATTGTTTACAATGTTTTGTCTTCAGGTTAGTAATATAGAGTCAAACATGTTAAAAGTGTCTATAAAAACCACTTTGGTATTTCAAGTGTAATTAAGCTTATATATGTATATAAAAGCCACCTTGTCAAAACCACTTTTATTACATCCTTAAGTGGAATTATAGTCAGGTTTGTGTGAAAAACAAATATATGCTGTATATCATTTTATGTTGTACAACATTTTTCAGCTTGAAAGTGTTTTAAGTTCCATTATTAATCTTGTCTGTCGTGGAAGGATAACCATTGTCAACACATATCACAGAAAAAAGACGAGGCAGCACAAAAATCACATGGAACAATAACCGAGCAGTTTGTCAGACCTTCAAACGGGGAACATTTTGTTCAAAACAGCATCGTAAATCGCTGTGCAAATTTCAGACATTGCTACACAATACAGAAAATGAGTAATTGATAATCAATTTAAATTGATTATCAAATGTTGCCTATCAAAATTTATGAAGCAAAATGTTCCCTGTAAAACATACGTTTCATTAGCATATAAACATGACACATCTAAAACACTAATGTCAAATTAAGACAAATACATGTAGACAAGTTTAAATAATTGTAAATCCACTGATTGGAAAAGAATGTAACATACAAAATGTACAATAACCAATATAACATAACAAATAACAATCGAACTACTATTCCTGTAATGCTTATCTGTTGTCACCTTCATAACTGGTTTATTAGTGAATGCATTAAACTTTAATTTGCTAACACAATTTTAGAATAAATCATGTTTGATTTTACTTCAAACAAATACTGACTATAACAATACTAACATAGGCATACGTTACTGCATGTCTCGACACGTACGTGTTAAAATACCTAGATAATGTTATAATGTAGTGTATTGATTTCTGGGAATATGTTCTAATGAAATAAATGTCCATGGATATAAAGTCATCCAAACCTTTATTCTAGGAATGAGGTTCCTGCTTTAGTTTTAATCAGTGACCAGGTATTCTTTTCCTCCTGAAATTTCATTCCATCCAGAATAATTTATTCCCAGAGTATTTCACTGCAGACAATAACACATAAAAACACATAAACAAATGATATAAACTGTACATTACTTTTCATAATACATGAACAAACAAGTTAAGATTTACAAAAATTGGATTGACATGGTATTCCTGAATTTCTTGAATACAATAAATCTGACCATGTTTTTATTTTTTTTACAATTGTGCATACTGAGTATAAATATTTATATATTTCTTCAATCCAAATTTGATGTTAGTAGGTTTTTTTTTTTTACAAAATTATGTAAAATAATTATTCTTTACACATATGTACATTTATACAGTAAAAGTATTTGTGTAAATGTAACCATATACATCACATGTATGACAAATATCTCTTCATATAAATAAATTAGTTATAACAGGGCTTTCCCCAGAGCAAACTGGTGTACTTACTATCAAGCACAATTACAAGATCCGTTGACATTACCGTAATTCTTTTGAGAACTGTACAAAAACAAGTTCATTTAAATAAATAACTGGTCATCAAAAATAGGTGCTTGGCAAGAAAGAAGATGAAACAATTAATTAATTATACTCTATTTGACTTTTCTCTTCAGTCCACCGAATAGTCATATATAAATATATTCTGAATAATGACACTAATTTAAGTATCGTTAATAAATCTGGGGAAAGCCCTTAATTCACATGTAAAAAACAAACAATATTTACTGGAACATTCAAACTTAATAACTTGTAAAGGATACACTACTTGCACACATTCAATTTGTCAGATCCATTTTTTTTTCAATTAACAAAAATCAAATATAAAACACAGCTTCAGTCTCCAATTGTCTGCTAGGATTAACAAAGTGTAAAGGAAAACAACAACTGCAGCACTTTTGATATTAAGTAATATTTTAAAACACATCTGTACAGTCTAGAATGTGTGTGCATTGCGGCACACTCCACAGCCCAGTGCAAACTCCTCCCCTGTCGGTGGGTGCTGCACATGCAGGGGGCATTCCTCACCCTCCAGCTGTTTCCCTCTTGGACCTACAACACAATTTATAGTGTTAAAAAACTTAAGATTATCACAGGCAATTAAAAAATATTTAAGTCAGTATGAATATATTTACCGACCTTCCACCAACATATTAAAATACTGTTTGTTGTATTATGTCTTCAATACATTAGTTTTGATATAAACAAGATATTAAATTAACATTTTTACTAACTAGTCCAGAATGTTTTAAATGTTTTCTAGCTGGAAGTAATAGCTCCGGCTATTTTAGCAAATCTTAATCAACCTGCAAGCATTGTAACCAGTGTACTTGCCATTTTGAATTTACTTATGCTAACAAATTATAATTCAGTAATGTTTTTAAACATGGTATAGAAATTTGGTTTTATTATTATTATCATTACAAAAATAAAATTATATACATATCTTGTTGAGCTTAAAATAAAAAGACCCTAGACCTCCAGACCTCCAGACATTATTTACAACCTTAACATAGTAAGAAGATATGTTCACAGTATCATATATGGGGTCGGGGTATGTTAATGTGCACATTACGTAGATATTTGTGTTTTAAGTGGTATTTTGGGTGATGTAAAAGTAATGATTACTAACTTACAAACTTCAAAGATTAATGAAGTAAGGTTAAATAAAATATCAAAGTTTACTGCTTAATCAAGAATAGTTAATAACTATTTCTACACATTATTAAACTGTGTATCTTCTTCACATAAAACCAACAAAACTGTAACATCACTATACTGACACCAACGAACTATGTTTTGTTTATATTTATTCATGGATTTCTATAATCAAGGTCACTAGACTGATTCCCTTCAGTGGACCCACTGAGCTATTTTTAATTCCAGTCTATGGTTCTGTTCTGTCTGTGGGATATGCATATTAAAAAATCACTTGCTGCTAATCAGAAATAGTACACTATTGGAAATAAATAGTACACTATTGATAATGGGTTTCCTCTGATGACAGCTACAGTTAAACAAAGTTCTGGATTGTCATTAAACATTCCTTTTTTTCTGTAGTCAATTGAAAGTTATCTAAAGTAATCAATTAGGTTTACCTGCTGGGCAGTGTGGCAACTCGGTTTTGGTAATATTGGTGACGCGCTGGAAGTCATCATGGCAAGCATTACAGAAGTGTGTCGTGCCGAAACAGAAAAACACTGCTACAGAACAGCAATAACGACATTTGTATTCCAGGAAGTCTGTTCCATGTTTTGGACACATCTGAAAAAAACAATATGTTGGAAACCTTTAACAAAAGGGTTGTTCACAACTGTTGACTTTTTCCTATTTTGTGTTGTTTACATATGGGAAGAGACTCATTAAATTCTAACAGTAGAAATGATCACTTACTTGTGCTCTGGATACGTCTGAGCAAGCACCACACACCAGCTCCTTGGGATCATAGTTATCTGCGGCTCCAGCCTGTTCATCACATCGAGCCTCACCACCATAGTATGCCTACAATTTATAAGATTGGATGAAAAATATGTGTCAAATGGTCATTATGGACATGACCATTACATACAGGTCAATGGGAGGGATTACTGGTGGCCATCATATACAGGTTTATAACAGGTTTTAACTGTAATCACTAACTGGGTAGGTCTCGAAATACTGCCATTCTGACCAGGTTTTTTATGACAAACTTCTACTTTGGCTAACAGATATTTGCGTCTACCAGCCTGATGGAGCAGCTGTTGTTTAGTATTTCAAGTAACGCATACTCAACCAAAAAAGAAACTATGCATGTAATCAATAAACCAGACAACATTCAAGGCACACATTCTGGAATTAGATAACCACACCATTTAGGAGGAGGTATATGTGTGCAGTATTATCACAATTTGCGCAAGTTTGCTGTCAATGGATCATTACTGTGACCACTCCATGAAACAAAAATATTTCAACATGCACACTTTCTTTTTTGGTGGAGTATATATTTAATACATTAATTTTCAAATACCAGTAAAAGTGATACCACCACAGTTGATGATCATTAAAAACAACACTTGCTGCTAGAAAATTTACAGGTTTTTTCCAATTAGTTTTATATGTTTAATTTGTATTTTCAGTAACATTTTATTTGGGCGAACAAATTTTATTGCTTGTAGGTTTGATAGAGCAGAAAGTTTTTCAGCCAATTTACATTCTTGTTAAAAAAAACAAAGGAATTTTTATGACTTTATTTACTAATTTATTCTTCTAAAAGGAATAGTAAGAAAAAGAGTAGGTTTTTTTAATGTGGTGAACGTATTTTGTTGACATTTTTGAAACAAATGTCAGAGGGTAAACATAAAATGATCAGTTCAGTTAGGTGTAGATGTGAAGACAATACCAAATAAGAAAAGTACTAACCTTAAAGCACTTAAAACAGACGTAGTAGGCATATCTTTCCATTGCAAAAGCGGATGGATCTTCATAAAATCTTGCTCCTGGTGTTGCTATAGCTTCCGCCTTCATCAGACCTTCATATTCCAAGCGCATCAGAGCTTTCCGACGTACATTCTCATACAGCTCTCTGATGGGCTGGAGCAGTTCTTTCAAAACCGGGTGTTCAATGGGATCCTTCAAGTACAATCAAACAAGCATGTTTCCATTATTTAATAACAGAAATTTTCAAGACATATATAAGAATTTTCAAAAAATAATTATATGTTTTTGAAAACTCAACCAAAAATTTTAATAATGGGTCATACTTCAAAAATAAGTTATATACATCATCTTGATGAGTAAAATTCAAGCTTTGAAATGTTGTATAGATCATGGTTCTATTTCTGTCATTTTTTGTTCTTTTGTTTCCTCTTTTGAGGGGAGAGTGACGGTTCTATATCAAGTTACTATTTGAGATATGGTGCTTCCTAACTGTCCATTTCTGAGTTTTTTATTTTCAGAAATCTTTTTAAGGATTAGGTATCTTGGCAAAGTGTTAAGAGTGATAACATACACACCATATTCACTACAGTTAACAAAGCCATGTTACAAGTATAGCATGCTTATGTATGAGTTTAAATTTTAAAACCATATGGTGGTCAGATTAGAATTTATTAACACCTTGCAGATAGGACACAAGGAGAAGCCAAATGTGATTCTTGGTCCAACCCATTTCTTTTCCAGGATCTTTTGACAGCAGTGTAGGTGGAACACATGGCCACATTTGAGCTGAAAATATAAAATTATTTACATTGTGTAACAGCATTAGCTCTCAGGGTAATAAAAAGAAAAGTCACATCCATGTCAGATCCAAAATTAGTTGTATTATTTGTAATATCTCAGTAACTATTGAATAAAACTACATACCACAAAGTGCACATACATTAGGGATACTGTGGAAATTTATCTCTTTTTTTTTTTCATTCTGATCTGGTTCAGTTTATTTAAAAAAAATTATAAATCATATTGATATCATTTGTTTTTAATTTATAATGTTCAATTTTGTACTATATGCTTTGTGCATAATAATCAGGTAAGATGGAGTATGAGCCATCCTTTCCCACTAACACTAAGGTGAAAAAACATGCATATTAGCCAATATTTTAACTAATTTTACAATGAAAACTGGGAAAAACTGAATGGCATTATTCCAGTTAAGATGTATGTCTATGCTGTATGTATTATGTACAGTAGATGGAATGGAGTGGATGGATGTTATAGTTCAGGTCAAATGTCGTGACAACACTACCACTTCTGCTATCATGCCACACAAAGAACTGTTGTGCCCCTGATGTGCACTCTAATCCAAAGGACAACCAAGACAATATTTGCTGTTTCCAAACAATGAATATATATGCCAGAATAGAAAGAGAGAATTAATGGTTGCTTAATGTTGTTTGTTAATCAGTGGATTTTAGGTTTTTTTCTTCTTTTACATGATTCACAGAAGACATCCGCTACCGTCTCATGTGCTATTCTTTCAGATTAACCCCCATTTGTTGATGTTTGTTTTAGTGGGGGGAGGGGGTCCTTAAACAAATAATAGGTAACTTCCAGATTAGAAACATGGTTGCTGTTTTTGTTTTGTTATACCAAACATGGATCACTGGCTAGAACGAGAAACATCCCAGACTGATTGATCGATTGATTGTTTAACGACCCTCCAGTACAAAAATAAACATCAGCTATTGGGGGTCATACATTGGTTGAACATAAACAATTATTTAAGATAAATCAGTGTAAAGAGTTGATATATGTTTAGTATGTACAATTGAAATAGAAATATATATAATAATAGAATACCTTCATTATAATAAAAATCAAAAAGTCAATATAATAAATTCAATGCATTAAGAATAAATTTATAATAAAAATGTTTTGTTTTTTTAAATTAACAATGAGTTGTGGATGGAACCTTAACGATTACATCAGACCCTCAATGTCCTAAAGAGACTAATATCCAGTATAGAATGAAGTCCTATATAGAATAATGTCCTATACAGAACTGTGCCTAATATAAAACAATATCCAAGCTATACAAAACAACGTCCAATGTTCTGTGCAATGAATGGAAACGATATTTTTTAAACATTAATTGTTCCTCATGTTGTACCTATCTAATTCGTGAAGACTGCCACTCAGATCAGTTGGATACCTGTTTGCAGCTCAGCAAGTGGTCAGACAAAATCCTGTTTTTTATTTGTTTTAAATAAATACTATAGAGTGGTTTATTGTTATTAGAATTCATGATTCACGCCAATTCCTTTATTGTTTCTTGAACTTCAGATCATTATTGGTTTACGTCGTGTGAATTATAGCAGCTGGCTCAACGTATATATTACCGTTTATGAGTATTTCCTTTTTTTTTTATAATTAATAACAATAACCAGATGTCTTTGTTCTTTTAGTGTTTGTTTATCTTGTCTGAAAGCACGATACATATTGTTTCTGTAGATTAAACGATAAAATCAAACACAGTGTGTCATGTCCACATTTTGTAAAATCGTGAAGAACGTTTTCTCTAATAGTTAGACTTTTTTTCAATTTAATAATACAAACTGTTTGATGTTAACTAATAATACTGGTACCGTGATAGCCAACATGTTGTAATAGCCCCGAATGTAAGCTTATATTCAATATATATATATGTGTGTGTGTGTGTGTGTGTGTGTGTGTGTGTGTGTGTGTGTGTGTGTG
>JAULBS010147801.1:0-12327 GCA_032355785.1 Symmetromphalus regularis
TGTAATTTTTTATATTAAAACATGTTACAGATTTTCTTCATGATTTAGTAAGGTGACTGACTCTTTTAGCTACAATTACACCAATTTATAAAATATGACTTCATTTGGCACCCCCTGCTAATATGCAGCATATTAGCTATCTATTGAAATAAAATTGAGCAAAATAGTGACAATATTGGCCAAGATACGACTATTTATGTATCCCTTCACCCAAAAATGAAAACTACCCAAACGTGTACAATAAGGATTTATAATTCAACTTTTACTTAAGGTGGCTGATTTTGGTGTTAAATGAAAGTTATCTTTTTAAAAAGATGACTAATATACAGTTCGTTAGTGTGATATGTCATATTTAACCATAATTTAAAACGTAGCTTAGTTATAGGTAAATATACACACTCACCTTATTAAATCGGAAAAGAAAATGGAACATTGTTTTTACTTTAAAATGATAGTTGTTATTTTGCAAGACAGCAACTAACTTTATATACAATTAGTTTGCTCTGTATTCCATTTAGGTTTTGTCAAAAAGAAAATAGAAAAAATGTGGAGTTTTATGGGCTGCCGAAATAAGAAATGGGGTATCGTTGTTTAATGATGATATATTAATTGATTAATTGCACTATTATATGCCATGATAACCAGTAGATCATAAGCTTTAATTTGATATATAATACTTGACCCTAAACCATTTGATGGCGTCATGGTGAAAAGAATAGTGAGCATAAAGATTTTAGCAAAACGTCTTCGAAAACGTGAACTATGGGTTGTTGATTCCAATTTTGTTTGACTGTTACTAGTTGATTTCATGTTTAGGACATCTTAGGGCTTGCTAAAAACATAGTATAGTAGAGTTATGGGATGGAGATGCATGTGGATCCTATCTGGCCAACGGGCTGTCTTAAATATATAGATAGTGGCTGCATCTTGATTTTATTCTGCCACTTGGTGGCCATTTTGTTTTTAAAATATCTTTTTATTATTTTTTTTTATCCTAAAGTACAAAATTGTTCATAGATCGAATAATTTGGAAATACTTTTGCAAGGTGAAATATTTAATCAGAAAAACTAGAGATTTTGGTGGCCATTTTGTTTTTCGTTTTTGGTATCCATTTTATCGTAATCAGCACCCCCAAAATAGGTTAATAGGACTGGATACCAACTTTTACTTAAAAATGCCCTAAACGGTCACATTTTCAGAGATATGCTTTAGACCATAGAGAAGTTAATCTTATCATTGACTATTGGATGTCAATCATATGGTCATTTTGACATATTTGTTTAGAGGAAACCCACTGCTGCCACATAGGCTACTCTTTCATATACCATGGCCTTTGATAAGCCAGCTATGGATCAATGGTTGTACGTGTAATGGAAAATAGCCCAAACTGCAAATGGGTCCACTGAAAAGGATCGATCTGACAACAGACAGCTTCACAAGCAGACACCCTACCATTTCAGCTATATCCCGCTTCTAAATTACTGTAAAGGTAAAGTTGAGTTAGACAGACTACAGCATGTGGGATAATGGAAATCAGTTTTATTATTATAAATATAGTAAATACATGATGTACATGTACTAATGATTTGGTGACAGAGTGTCATGACTGACTGTCTTTAACTATTTAGTAATTTATAATTAATAATAAGTAATCAAGTACTTTATTTTGGATGTTTATTTTTTTATTTTTTATTATAATTAATAATAAGTAATCAAGTACTTTATTTTAAATTTGTTTATTTCACAAAAGGGTGTGAAATAAACAAATTTAAAATAAGAGTCAAAACAGTCAGAACAGATCAGCTTGGGATCATAAAAAGAACAATTATACAATATATAGCATACATAAGTAATATTTTCTGTTGTTAATCCACTGTAGTGCCGTCACACTATTGTGTTAACTGTTATTTTTCACGAATCTACACTTGCGAGACCAATGAACGTGAATGTTGTAATATGCAGAGAATGCATGTGCAGCAAGTATTTTTCTTAGTCATGACTATTAATGAAGTATTTTGTCAATGTTCAAGAATCTAAAGAGGAATTATTAGTGATATACATGTAGAAAGAAACTTTTTTTTTTTTTTTAGATACTTCTAAGTTCACTTACATTGCTCTCACACATCCATTACATCATTCATTCACATTATATACACACAAACATCATAACACACAATTTCAATTTACACTATTTCACTTACCTGGGTTTGAACCCACAGCCACCAGATTGACTCAACCTGCCAGCTCGACCAACTATTTATCCATCTTGACCAATTGATTTGTTACAGTTCAATGAAAATTTTAGGTATAAAAAGCAGCGTAATCATCGAGAGTTAAATATGTCTATTACATTGCAGGTGCATTTCTGTTGTTGAGACCTGACTGGGTTATGTCGTATTTGATTTATTATTTTCTCTCTAAGTGCATAAGAGTTTTAACCAAAGCGGAAGTGACATACCACACATAATAAAAATATTTATTTAGCGAGTAGTGGCTTAAGAAAGGAGAATGCACACGAAAGTGTGGATCCTTGAATAATAATTCACTCTCCCCTACGGGGCTCGTGAATTATTTTACATAAATCCACACTTCCTAGTACATTCTCAATTGCTGAATTGAAATGCTAATGTTAATCACATGTTGCCTATTAAGAGTGATGTAGAGGGGGACAGAGGCAGGCTAGAGTTAGCAAAAACAACACAAAGAATTGTGCACCACATGTGAAGTATTACAATTCATGTGTTTTCAGTCAGAAAACTTTTACACATCTTTCTGTTGTTGCTTAAAGTGACTGAAGTAAGTCCATTCCTGGTTGTTAACCTTCATGTCAACCTGCATGTGTGCATTGTCCATTGTCTACAAACTCGACTGACTGCAATGCCAGTGGTCAAAATAACATGAAAGAATTAAGATGCACTTAAACATCAGTATATTTTCAGGTCAAATTATGTTTTAACACAAAGAAAACATGAAGCTGAATGATGCCAAGATGATGAATCAACGAAAAACAAACAATAATAAAATACAGGCATTAACATTTGACTGTTCATTTTGTGAAAACCATACTACTTCCAAAAAAGTTTTTTCTTTCCAAATCAATGGGGATCAAAAGCATTATAAATCACGAGCTATTAAAAATGGAAACTGAAAGATACATTCCTAAGAAAAAAACATTAAAAGGTATACTCAAAATATATCACAAGGTACAGTTTTAACAGATTTTTTAATTTATATTAAAGAAACATATCTCATAATACAATCACATTCATAGGTGGGAAGATGGGTGGATAGATGGAAGAGCTGGTGGGTGGATGGATGGATGGACAGACAGACAGATGGATGGAGGGGCAGGTAGGCAGATGGATGGATAGACAGAAGATGGAGAGGCAGGTAGGCAGATGGATGGACAGACAGATAAATAATTAACACAAGTAGTGTAACTGTTTCATCAACTTTGTATATAACAATTAACTACACCTACATGTAAGCTTTGATCACACTCTCTATGTTAACTACCATTATGTAGTTCATTCCAATATCATATTTGTGGTATTTCCTTTTTAAGGTATATTATCACACCTGCTATTGACCTGCAACCTTACATCCCAGGGGTCGGTTTAATGGAATGGTCTTAGTGCGACATGCGATAGCGCTAGGCATGGTGCAAAATTAGAAGTGCGCAAATTGAACTATTTGCTGTCAATGTAGCAGTTATATCGAACACCAACAGCGCATTGACGGTCTTACTTTATATCTACTTCTGCTGTTCTTTGTTCTAAGTCAGGAATGTAAGATTTCACTATGGCCGCGGTATGTGTAAAACATATAATTAAGCTTTATTTAATTTATTTCATGTGCATCATTGCACTTTTAACATTGAGGTTGCATTACATATGTTTATAATTAAATATTTTAATAATAAATAAAATTTACTAATACAAAGGTTCATTTCCCCACTCTGTCATACACCAACCCTTTATCCCCACTATGAACTAACTACAATTATCATTTGGTTTGTTAATGTACTGAAAGAGAGCTAAAACCATAGTGGCCATCTTGAAATCAAATATGGCAGCCATCTCACATAATTTCTGATTATTCTATGATACTCCCTACTATGATACAGTTCTAGGTGCTTTAGATATGAATATACTGACTAAAATGGAATATTTTGGCAGCCATATTTGAATTCAAGATGGCAGCCACCAGGTGGGGCACTCATTTTTGGGATCCATTTTTTTTAATGATCCTGTGGAAAGTTTCATGCTTTCCTGAAAAAGTGCACAATTATTCTCCTTAGCCGCTCTTCTATTACTATTAATTATCAGTTGATAACACAAAGTGTTAATTATGTATTGTGGTGATGAAGTTAATTTATGAACTAGTGGGTTGAAAACATGACTGAATCATGTATTGTTTCACTGTCAACCCCAACAGATGAACTGACCTATTAGAGTGCATGCCACACATATGAATAAATATCAGGACAAATACCACTGTGCCATTCACTCCCAGGGAACAATATTACGAAATCTGAGGTAACCAGAAGTCGGTTTACATGGTTTTTACCTAGGTAACCCATAGTTTGGTTACGTGAATATTTGCGTGACCAGTGGGTTACCTGATCGGTTACCTCAAAGTTACATTGAAACTGTTAGCTCAAAGTTAAAACAAAATACCAAAGAAATCAATTTAAAAAACATTTTTTTTTTTTAATGTTTGCTAAAGTTAGCTGTTTTTTTGTGTGTATTTTTATGAACGCTTCCAGATTCCATTTTTCGTTTCACGCTGTCCAAGCTACTTTCACTTTATCTACAGTGATGTTCCAAATGTTTGTTTTTTAAAGCTCATTCTGCGATTTTGTAAGACCTGTTTACGTTAAAACAGTTTTCAGCATTTGTAAAATTATAGGCAATCCAACATTGTGTCAGCATAATTATATTCCTAAAGATGAAATAGCAGCAGATAATTTAGCCATCCCCAGTGTCTGTGGACATTTCATTAAAACTTGGCTTGACTCTATACTCAATATTTTTAGTTTAGACCGGTCACAAGTTACAACTTCTGCAATATAACGATGTTTAGTGGTTCGCTGCGCATCAAGTATCTAAAAATCAGTCTAAATCATTTGTCGGAATACTTCTACGTCTGTGTGAATAACGTTCCTGTAATCATGAAGTTTGCAAGTTCTAATTTCTGAATGTCTACAGATCACGACATAACCGATTTGCGGTTCATGTAAATTTAATTTTGCGTAACTGACACGCAAACAGAGTTACTGTTAGCGTGAAATATTGTGCCCTGCACACACACACCCCACCCCCCTGACCATCACCTACCAAATAGATTTCCATTGTGGGAAATAAGTACTTTAAAAGGAAATAATAATATCTGTATGTATTTTGAAATACAAATATTTCAATATAAAGGTGTTTTTTTTATATTTTTTAATACAGTTACTGCCATGAACTGCGATTTTACAGTCTAAAGTTAACAAACATAAATTTCAAACACACTTTTAGACATTTTATTTCAATTTTTCAAAGCAAACAGTGGGCATGGATAATTATATAGACATCCTCATGTCCGAAAAGTGGGGGATGTATCCACCATCACCCACTAGGATTTATGCCCTTGTTTGTAATGACTAAAAATACTTCATTTAGTTTTAGTCTAGAGCATATTTTAAAAAAATGGCTTATTTAAGGGTGGTTATGGCATTTTTGAGTAAAAGTTGGTATACAATCCTATTAACCTATTTTGGGGGTGCTGACTATGAAAAAATAGGACACCAAGCTGAATTTTTTTTTTTTTGAACTTCAAAATCACAAAACAAAATGTCTGCCCAAAATCACCTTGCAAATGAAAGTCCAAATTATTTCATCTAACACCAAATTTGTACTTTAGGATGAACAAATTTAATAAAAAGACATTTAAAAAACAAAATGGCCGTAACGAGATTGAAAAAAATAAATCAATATGGCTGCCACAATCTATATATTTAAGACAGCCTGTGGGCAAGATAGGATCCACATATACCTCCATCCCATAACTCTACTATACTATGTTTTAGCACAGCCTAAGATGTCCTAAACATGAAATTAACTAGTAACAGTAAACAAAATTGGAATCTACTACCCATATTTCACCAATATTGGAAGGTACCCATACGTTTTCAAAGATGTCATGCAAAAATCTATACGCTAACTATTCTCTTCACCATGACGTCAACAAATGGTTTAGGTTCAAGTATGGTAGTAGCTCGTCGACAGAGTTTGGTGTCAATTTATCATAGACTTGCCTAATTGGCACATAGTTTCTCTTCTTGGAAGTCCCAGTCTGCATCCAAAGATTGGTACAGTAGTTCGTACGAGGAAAATGGGACACAAACAGTAGAAAGACATCTGTGTCCCTAGCAGCCACAACAACGATTTCACAAGGAATGTTAGTGGCATGGAGGACAAGCCCTGTATCACGAGACATGCTGATGTGTTATTTAAGTTAATGGTCTCGGGGCATTTGATGTCAGCAGTCAATAGATCTGTCAAGATTGCTTTGTTTCCCGTTCTCAAGCTACCATTCATCTCTGCCAGAGAAATTGGTACTGGCAATAGCTCGTGCTTGAGGATATTTTCTAGATCAACAGTATGACCAGCTGCATATGACTATACTGGACAATATCAAACAGATTCTCAAAACTTGGAGCTTTGTTTTTCTTTATGGGATCATAAATGGACTGAATTGCTGGCATTTCTGGTTGTACAATAAGTCTTGTCTTTTACAAACTGATAGCGGTTTTTGGCCAAGTTTTCTGGCACCTAGTAAAGAATCTTGAATTTTGTCAGTTGCAAGTTCTTTAGTGGCTATGTTTTGAAGGACAGTTGGGTGTTCGTCTAAGGAAAAGACCTTGAAACTCCGAACTGTGGCTAGCAATGCTACCTTGTCTGCCATGTCTCTATTCTGTCTGGCTGGTTTAGCTTCGTTGTGGCTGACAATATCTTTTGGGTAGCCATTAAACATTTCAAAAGTGTCTGTAGAAATGTGGGACCTGAAGTTGTATGATAAAGTCCATCTGTGCAGTGCTGAACTTGTTTTAGTAATGCCCACAATCCCACCACCTCGTTTTCCAGTTTCATTTAACCACTCTTGAGCCTGATCAGGATCAACCTGGTTAAAATGTTCGGAAAGATTACTTAACTACAAAGTTGCCCTGTTGAAACTCTTCCAAAACAGGAGGAGGTAGGTTTTTCATGTCAGCAATGTACACAGGACCCCAACGCCCATAGTTATAATGGTCATACCTTAGAAAGAAAGGTAGCATGCAGGTGCATGTCCCATATTCCATCACTCCTTGCTCAGGTAACATTAGCAGTATTGACACCATTTCCATATAAACCCGCCAGAACAAGTTTACATTTTCCTGTTTCCTGTTGACCAGAAAAGAGTCGACGATAGCAGAAAATCTTGGTTTACTAAGCAATGTAATCAGTATGTCAACATCGTTAACACTGGCAATAGCACCAGAAATACAGTCAAACAGCTGTTTGTCAGCTTCTGCAAGGAAGGACAAAAGACTATGGCCTAAAAGGTGCCACAATGCCTGCACTGTAATTTTATGTGCTCGCATCGCTTTGTTGTATTTTTTTCCAGCCATCACTGCCACAACTGTGTTTTGACCAACTATACCTGACTCTACCCATGCTTCTGTCAAACATGATCCACGCATATGATCTCCTATCACTTTCAAGAAGTTCAATGAAATGTGTAGCCTGCCAAGCCGTAGGATTAGTTTGTTGTTGTAATCAGGATTGAACCAATTCAGTTCCATCAATTTAAAATAAAGTTTGGTCAACAGATATAACTGTGTACTGTTGATTAAGATGAAAAGACACCTCCATACACCTGTTAACCACGGTTTTCAGGGTGTCAAAATCATGAGCTGGTGCTTGGATGAGTGGCATATACCCAACTATGGTTGGTACTGGGTCATTGTGAGAAATGGACTCATTGAATGTGGTCCAGTTCTGTTCGGTTGTGGACTTTATGCGCAATATATTAAAAGCTAAGTCAGTTGCTTCAGCTCTCACTGCACAATCTTTGTTTTTAGATGGTTCATACCACGCCTCCTGTACTGGTTCAGAAAAAGTGGGACTTAGTCTAAATGCAGGCATGTTGGCAGAACTGAGACTTTCTATGGCTTCTGGAACATCTAAAATTCGTTTGGTGGAAAGTTTCATTGTGTCCAGCATAACATTAGCTGCTACTGGTCCCCTTTGCCATGCCACAACTTTGGTTGCATGGAAAGTGTTCTTTCCATCCAATGTTTCATCAAGTCTATGTTATCTGCTGTGTAGTAAACAAATTTATTTGGAACTAGGTTAGGTGGCATTACAGCACCAGTGTTGTGGTTCATTGATTGCAGGGTTGTTTCAGCCAGAGCGGTGTCAAGCTGCATTACCTGTTGATAACTGATTGTATGACCTGTGTTATGAAACAGTTCCACTAATGCTTTTGATCTGGTCACTTGGTGGATCATACAGCCAAGCCCAATATGTTTTGGTGTCAATTTATGTCCCTGACTTAACCATAAATCATATCTTGAGAAGTACTGAGCACTCTCTGTTTCAGTTTCTCATTTTCTTCAATTTCGTTATCTGATTCTTTTTCAAGTTGACCTGGGCCTCCATATAGCAACTGCAGGAACATGTACACACTTTCAGGTATGCACTTCATTGCATTGTCTTCACTAACACCAAAACCCACATGACCAGGTTTTTCTATAAGATCACCACGAAGTTTCAATGCAACGTGAACTAGCGAGAGAAAAATGTCATCAGCCGGCTCATAGGCTGGCATTGTCAGATTTTCATCAGTTGATTCCGTCAATTGTGATATGGTTACACCAGTGAATTTAGATGGCAACAACAAGGTTTCTCTTTCAGTGGGACCTCCTTTGGACTGAACAAAAGTTATGAAATCACCTACTCGGGATTGCAGCTTTTCTCTGAACTTTGCTCGATGATTAACAAAGGACTTGGGGATTGGAGTATTAGATTCCTCAGAAAGTTGTATGTATCTATTCCACACATCACTTAACTTGAGTACATGCCCTTTGTCTGCAGCATAAGATAGTTCAGAAGACAGCCATATCATGGGTAGATCTGAATTGCATTCATAAGTATGTTTTGCTTTTGAAATGGATCTTTTGAAGGAACTCAAACACAACAGGTGATATTTGGCTTCAGCTGCAATAAAGTCACTGACACCAGCTAGACGACGACATAAGGAGTGGTTTAGCTTAGCAAATTCTAAAATATCATTGCTGCTGTTCATGATTGAGTGAAGTGGCTCTTTTGGATTTTCGTCGTGACAGAACATGCACTGATTCCAGTTCATAGGTTTCACGTCACTGCGGCATGATGTGCAGTGTGATGTGGGACCAGTTGTTTTGCTGCATGTAGCAGAACTTTCATGAGTATGTTGAGTGTCCAATTGTATCTGCAGCCGATTAATTTTATTTTTGTCTGTAAACAAGGAATAACAGCTTTATTGCCACACCAGAGATGACATAAGTTGTGAATGCAGTACCAGATCCAAGCGATTAATTACAGATTGGTTCTTAGAATCATGCAATTTGGTTTGGCTTTCTTTTCCCTTTGTAAGAGTTTCTAACCCTTGAGTACTGGCATCACGTAAGCTATTTTTTCATAATCAGCACCCCCAAAATAGGTTAATAGGACTGGATACCAACTTTTACTCATATATCATATCTTGAGAAGTACTGAGCACTCTCTGTTTCAGTTTCTCATTTTCTTCAATTTCGTTATCTGATTCTTTTTCAAGTTGACCTGGGCCTCCATATAGCAACTGCAGGAACATGTACACACTTTCAGGTATGCACTTCATTGCATTGTCTTCACTAACACCAGAGATGTCTATTTTAACTACAGACCAAGTCTATTGTAACCTGCAGATCATTAATCAAGATGTTTATGTTAATATTGTATTCTTGGACAAAAGACTGGAATGACAATTCTAAAATTTATACATGTATATATGTAGATAGTTCTCTTTATGAACAGATCTTATTTGAATTTGCTAGTGTTGATGTTACATATATATCATTAATATATGTACTGTATCAAAGTTTGTTATGAATATTTAGCAAAATGCATACACGAGGAACATTTTGTTTTTGAAATTTTGTTTCATTCATTTGTACTGAAAAAACATATTCCCTGATGTATTTCTTACTAAAATTATTCTACAATTATTTGAATGTTATATAGAGGATATTAAACGAGTTGCCATTTATTATCAAATTTATGTCTTGAGTGAAATAATTTTTCTTTGTCATGAGCTTTAGTGAGTGATAAAGGAAAATTATTTCATGAGGGCATAAATTTGATAATAAATGGTAAAAAGTTTAATATTCTATTTAATATCCCACCCAAATGTTATTGATTTTCTCTAAAATGCTTTAGCTGCCCTGTTGTTGTTGTTTTTTTGAAACACAACATGAAATACCACACAGACTGTGCACATAGCAATGTTAGTGTGTTCATCCGCCTATAAAAATAGTTACTAGTTAATATATTGTTTACACAGTTTTTTTTTTTAAATATAGTCTTTTCTCTTCAGGGAGATAATATTTAAAATAAACTGTATGATGTTGTTAGCAAGTGAATAAAAACATCATACAGTTTTTTTTTATAACTATGTATTTTTAAATAGCAATTTATATTTACAACGACGAAGTTTTACCTATTCAATGTGTTGCTATAGGAAAATAGTTTATGAAGTGTATGAATATCAAAGCCAATGTCATTACCATCAGTTTTAGTATGACAACTTTCATTGGATAAACAGAACAAAACTGCCCAATAAAATTAACGGTTAAACCAATGTATAATAATGCTCACTAAGACATGAAAAATAATTCCCAGTTATGAGTGCCCGGTGGGGTAATAAATTTATCTAATGCTGTTGACCGAATATAATATGAAAAATACATTATTTATTGATGTTCATATGTCAAAATCATAATTTTGTGTGAGTTATTTTAATTATTAATTTAAAAAAGAAAGTATTTTCTAGACAATTATGTGACATTTTAAATTATAGGACAAATGGCACAGTACATGTAGTATATTATTGGTAATTACATAGTAAATAATTTTTAGTCAACACTGATCATTGTTGTTCACAGATAAGTTTCATTAGAATTTTTTTTTTTTAATCACCCCAAATATCTTTATTTAGAGAGCATTATTATTCCTATCAGTTTCCCAAATTGCTTATATAAAAAGAAAATATTGCATATTTATATATATTTATTGAATAAACTGATGACATTTATAAAGAAGTGGTAGATTCTGAAAGCATACTTTCTAATAATAGTAATATTAAGATAACAATGTGATGACAGCAAAAAAAAAATGAAGTATAACTAAAATAAAAGCACATTAAAATAGAAGCAAATAAAAATTAAAGGATAGCTCATACTGTGCCAGTTTGTAGGCCTGGTTTATCCCTGTCCTGAAAATTGGGGATAACGTTACACAACCATGGGGAATCATAGCATCCGTAGTCAATCCAGGGTGATCCGGGGTGTACTGTAGTGAACTGTAGGTCGCACCGATGGTTTTAAACTGTTCAAAACCGGGATAAACTATGACCGAGCCCTGGTATTTTCAAACCTTGGTGAAACTTTACTGCCACCTTAGTACAACCGGGTCTCACCATAGTACTGCCATGCAAGCTACCGAGGCTGTCCGTTGCCAACCAGGCGTGAAGAAGGTATAAAAATGGAATAAAATTTGTTCCAAATAATTTGGTAGTTAGTGGTATACAATTACCCACTGAGCATTGTGAAGCATTCTCTCTGGGTTGGAGCCGATACCGAGATTAAAAATCCCATGCCTCGACTGAGCTTCTATTCCGGTACTTATCAACCACAAGTGTGATAGCTTAACCACTGCACCACCGGGGACCATCATGTGACAAACCTTGACAGACCATAATGCCACTGTAGTGAGACCATGGCACCACCAGGGATGACCGTAGTACCACCTTGGTGGACCATAGTATAACTGGTAAACGGGAACAAATCGTAGTCATCCTTGACAAACCATGGTGATACCTTAGTGGTACCTGGATGAACCTTGGCCAATTGTGATGATCCATAGTAAAACCTTAGCAAAACCATTGTAATACTGGTATCCAACATGGAGACGCCTTGATATAGCTCAGGGCCCTCAGTAGTTTGAGAAGTTGCAGGGTACAACAGTGATGGTAGCCGGCAATCTTGGCATGCATAAAACAAC
>JAULBS010147812.1:0-12327 GCA_032355785.1 Symmetromphalus regularis
TGGGTGGGTGGGTGGGTGGGTGGATGGATGGATGGATGGATGGATGGATGGATGGATGGATGGATGGATGGATGGATGGATGAATGGATGAAAGGAATGAACAGAAGGTATACATAGACATTTTCATACTATAAAAGCTTTTATCTATTATAGCTGAAATTTATTACTGATTGTCATGAGAAAACACTAATACAAACATTTTCTTATTTATTTAATGACCTCCCAACAGAAAAGACAACATCGGCTATTGGTGGTTACACAGTTGTTACTTCATGTTTTTAAGCATATATACATGTACATACAAATCAATGATATCATCATCCAGCCTTATGTTTTGAAATATCCAGGCAGGTAAAAAAAACAGTGTACCAAGACTGACTTTTAGGGGCTAGGTGTTTTTACTTGGCCAGACTAATCTATAACCAATATCGACAATTCACTGGGGCTACTTGCACTGTTCATGAAATATGCAAACTGCTGCATGAACACAAATTGATAGTTTGTGAGTACTTTACCTTTCATTCTGTTGTTCCTTCCAAACATCTTCCACCTTTTTGTTGCTGTTTTTCAGAGAGTTCTGTGTGAGTTGCTCTAATCTTTTCCTTTTTGAAGTAAGTGTTTTAGATATGTCAGCTAAAAATATATGACTGCAGACTTAGTAAAACAGCCACTTACAAACATCATGAAGATTAATGACCTACTTCATAAATATGTATTTAGAATTAAGTTAACTTAATATTTAATTTAGATTTTTCTGAATATGTATTGGTACACAAATTCATTCTTCAAAAGGTATGATCCTGAGATTCTGCCCAAGGAGCTAAAACCAAAAGGCAAGCATTTGTAATAGAAATTGCCACCTCTCAGAGGTTACACACTTCAATACATAAAATTACTCCATCTAATTATTGGTTTATAAAAATAAATATAAAATTTTACATTAATATTAGACTTTTAGTTTACAAACATGTGTTTTATTCTTTGAGGATTAAAACAATACTAGCAATTTTTAGTTTTTACTTTGCATCTTCAAAGCCTTTGCTAAGATGTAAGATTAAATAATTGATGATACAGAGAATTAATATTTTTATAAGGGTAAACTATGAATCAAACAAAATTATTAATCACAAATGAACATTTTAATGTAAGCAGACCTTTTTGAAGCATTACTTAAAACAAATACAAATTTCTGGTACAATTACCTCCAAAACACTCCAGCATTTTCTGCATCTCATTCCTAAAACATAATATATTTGGATAAATAAATGAAACAAATTAAAATTTGTAAATGTGTTGAACAGGGCAAAAGTTTTTTAACTTGTAAAAGAATTCAGTATATTTTAAAAGGTACTGAAATTGTACAAAACTGCATCAATTATAATTAGAAGATAACAACACTGTGTTTCATTTTTAACAATGATTTTGGGATGATATGAAGTTATTTAATCCTCCTGGGAATATGTTTTGAGGGAATACATGTCCATAGAACTTATTGCTTCAGTTATAATATGGTTCATTATTATTTTTAATATGAAATTATATTCCATCCAGACCAATCCATTCACAAAACATATCATGATTGATAGTAGTAAGTCCAATTTTCATTTGAGATTGTTTTTGTTTGAAAAGACATTTCCAGCTTTTTATCTAAAATATAATGTCTAGTATCAAATTAATCCTTAATACACACCTACACACACCTACACACACCTACACACACACACACACACACACAATGTCCAATATCTGATACTGGGCATTTTGTTTTAGATAAAAAGCAGGGAACTTGGTTTCAAACAAAGTATATTATAAAATCACTTTTAAATAAATTATTAAGTGGATATGAAGATAAGTACACAAGAACGAAATTATAAATAGAACTGATAAAAGCAAAAAGATCATTTAATTTACAGACATGATTATACATCATTACATGTACTTAACAAAATTTCAATGTCAACTTTTTCCAATAAGAAAAACAAAAGGTTATTTTATTATAACATTTTATCATTGAGTAATAAAATAATACATTTATACATTGGTTATTTGAGGGCTTAAATAAATTACAAAATTTTGGTGAAGTTGGTCACAAATTCAAATAATTTATTTCAAGGATGTTTGAATTGGAATCTCCAGAAAAATATACTGAGTATGCAGTGTTTAGTTTCAATCCAACATTTCACATCTTATTCTATTTTTTAAAATGTGTTAAAACTTATTACTGGTTTTTGTGACTTGTAGGTACTAAGTTTGAATCCAACTTGAGGTTTGGCATTTTCATTCCTGGTTTCCTCTCTAACCTTAAGTAGTCAATGGGTGAAAAGTACAACAATTTGCGCTTGCTATTGGTCATGGGCATATCTAGGAATTGTGTTTGAGGGCTAAAATAGAGTGTTATGATATTTAATATTGAAATATGATGTCGAAGATAAGTGAAATTCTAATGTAAATGGGAATAAAATTAAGATTGGTGGATAAAGGGAGTTTCTGGAACCATAAATGCATCCAACCCTCTCCATTTGTATCAGCTTGTGGTGGTGCACAGTTGGCATAACAAAGGCAACTGTGTGATTTGATCCTAATCTGTCTGGATTTAATTATCTAAGTACCATATAGTCAAATGTTCAGAAACTATTTATCCAAGTGCAGTAAGTCAAAGCAGTTCAGAAGATATAGTTAATTCAATAGAATATTACCCAAAATCTTCATCACCTTCTGCAGGTCGTTTCTTCCCCATTCTTGAAACAATAGCTTCATTATCTGAAATATTTGGATTACTTGTTTTAAAACATGTCTTTTGCCATTTGAGATGAATGATGAAACCCAGATTTTTTCTGTATTTTAATGTCCCAAATGAGTATTTTTGATGTGGTTGACTATTGTGACTTTAAAATAAATGTTGGTATCATATTTATTTTACTTATTTTACTTTTAACTTTTTTATTTGTTTTGAAGAAATTGATAAAACTGCTTTTTAATGTTATACTATTTTGTGGGTGGTGTTAACATAAAAAGAAATTAAAGGTCTAAAAACCAAATGTTAAACAGTGTAACAAACTACAACACAAATTATCCCCAAAAATTAAGTAACAGTGGAGTAAAATAAATTTTTGAAAATGGTTGGCAATGAATCATTTTTCCTTCTGCATTAAATTTGCCATTCAGATCAATACTGACAGTAGATCTATAGTGGTAATAAAATACGATGATTCAGATCCAATAGTGAAATTAAACGTCGATGCGCTGGTCTTCTATCATTTACGGTATGTTTACTTTAGAACAATTCTCATTAAAGACTAAAGGCGGACGTAGTAGGAAATACTGATGGCAAATATAATCGTCAGTAGGCCCCATCCTTTATCTCGATTTACTTTATTTTTTTTTACCTTTTTCCTAGTGGAAGGATGTGAAAATAACCATTTTGTCCCCCCATTTCTATTCACTCATCACATTTAGACACACCCCTTTCAGAAAACCGTATATAGACCCCCCTTTCGGAAATCTTGCATCCGCGCCTGCATTCCTAGTCAAGCATAAACTGGTGACATGGAGTAACCGTTCCCTATTCATAGTAAAATGGAATGAAATGTAATGCAACGATATGACTGGCTTGACAACCTGTTCCCCACCCCGATAGTCGATCCTGCGTATTAGTAAAATTAACGATACATAGCTTAACTTATAACAAACTTTGGTTTAAGTTTTTGAGAATAAAAAGTATTATTATACTATGTCCACAAGTCTACAAATGTTAACATTAGCCACGTTGGTGTCGGTATTTCTTTCTCTGGTTCTAACTTCTGTGCCTACCACGAAATGGGCTGCTATTCGTGTTCAGACTTCGAGGTGAATCCGAAAGTTTTTCATCAAAAGCTTTTCTTTGAGCGGGTGCATTATTTTCAGCATCAGCACACTTTTTCACTTTTGGCATATCTAAACTTTTGATATAACACTTGCGTGTTTAAAAATAATGTCCCTTTTTGCAATAACAGGCGTTTTCTCTTTAAAGAAAAACTAGCTCTAGCAGACGACAAGGCAAATCACTGCCAATGCCGGCAATGGAACTATATTTTTATCATTTCGTCATCAATTTATTTATTTATGTTCATTATAAATAATAACGTACTGTATTTTGGTTTTAGTAATAACAACATATCTGAATAGAAATAAAGGGAGATGGAATTTAAATTTAACTTTTAAGTCGACTTTAAAACTTTTCATAGCGGGTTTTTTCGAACTATTTCGGGAGGAATTTACAATAAAAGATTGCATGTTTAACGTCTATGAAACAAGGTTGCACACCAACATTGATTTTAAATAACATTTATATTATAAATGTTTAAATACATTTAATTTTTAAAAGGTATTACTTAAATGGCAATAATGACAACAAATGCATTTTGGACAAAGTGTTCCTCTACGATTTATTAATGTGCGTAATCCCATGGGTATCTTCATAATTACGACATATAAACATCTTGGGCATAGCCAGAGTGGGAAAAACACCGAAACAAACCCAGACGCCTGAAGATTGAACCATGTGGATAATAAACATCAGTAGCATGGGGGGAGGGGATCTGTGGCAATTCCAGATGAGGCAAGCGCCTCTTCTGTCTAATGCTGTCGATCGCTAGAGAACATTACGCTTATTCTCCACTGATTTAAGTTTTAACGGAAACAAACATAGATCTAGGTTATCTTTAAATATTTAATTTTATGTAAAAAGAATAAATTATAATAATTTAAAAAAAATAGAAGTTCCAAAACAAAATTTTTTTACATTTTCAAATTGTATTAATGGTGAAGTTGTACATAATGTGTAATTATGTCTACAGAATTGGGACATTTGATGAATTAAGTTTGTAGGCGTGATAAGAATTAGTAAACAAGTAATTTGATATGCATGCGGTTGTTGTTATAAACAGGCAAGAAAACGAATCAGTCATCGTTTTGTGAGTTATAGATAAGGCATTCTAACCCGCGGTGGAAAATATTTTTTATAAGGAATTCCAGACAAACCTCGGCTCAGTAATTGGGGCGAAACGACCCGGATTTAGGACGAAATGACACAGGACGAACGGGAATAAAGGCGAAACGACCCGTTACTCAAAACTGACAAAAGGGTGATATATTCTAATACTAATAGGAGTGTGTAGAAATTAGTGGACAAAGAGGGTCCAGGAACCCCTAGTCACTCACTATAAGAGCTGGGTAAAAGAAGTGCCATTTAACAAAAACCAACGTTATTTAGAAAATATCCGGTACAGAGCAATGTTAGGAGTTTTCTCCCCTTGAATACCAACTGGCAGAGGGAGCACTTTCTGACTTTGTAATGTTTGTTTGAAAATGGCTGCAACCACTACAGAAAAAGCAACAGCAATAGTTGAAGACGAATCACTTGCAGAAGAAGTATATTTTATTATTTACATTTGTAGTAATTCGTATAAGTATTTATTTTTTGTTAATCTTTTTTCTCTTCTGGATTTAATACGTACGGCTAATTCCAGATACAATTCGATGATTTCTTTAAGATGGTCTAATGTGTTTTCGGTTGTTAACTTCGAAATTTGTGGATTAAAATTAAAACACAGTAAAGTACTCTTACAAAGAACATGCATATAACAAACTACTGGATAGAACGAACTGATCGTAAAGTCCCGTTTTTTCTCCCTATATATTAGTAACAAATTTTAATGTTTAAAACGAACCATGTATAACGAATTAACTTATAAAATGAACCAAATATTTTGTCCCAAATGTCAACTTTAGTGTAAATTAGTGTGTATACAGCGAACCGGAAATAGACCTAATTTTTGTTAAAGTAGTTTGCATGTTACCAATTTGCGGCATTATTGACAATGTCGGTAAAACGACCACTCTTAAAACATCAATCAGTGAATGACTGCCTATGTTTACTTTGAAACATTGTATCAAGGATTAAGTTTGTGAACAGTATGTTCTCGTTTCGCTTATTACATGTATTGTTGTATAACGGCTCGAGTGGAAATAAACTTAGTCTTTTTTCTTTGTTTGCATGTGTTAAGTTTGTCTCGCTTCATTGCAACTTCATTAACTTTTCAACGGTATCCAACAAGAAGACTGACACGTAAAACTCACTATACTAAAGTACACTAATTAGCGTTAATTAATCGGATATTGTGTTTGAGGTTGTGTAACACAAATATTACAAATTCTTGAACAGTCTTTGGTAGATGTGGAATCATGACGGACAGCAAATCATGTAAAAGAAAAGCGCTTAATCTTGTTCGACTCAATTGCCAACATTGCAACAACCTTGCAGGTTATGAGACCAGCACTCACTAGACAGATCAAAATTATCTATTTTGTTTCAAAACGTGAATGACTGAACCCTTATTTTATTCAAAATGTTTTATTTGTGCATTTGTGCTAATAAATTAATTGTTTAAAAAAAAAAATTCTTGTGTTTTAGTTTGAATTATCTAAAATGGTGGCCAACTTTACTCCTTAGCCCAATGTGTACAGCAAACTACTGCTATAACGAACCAATAGTCATGGTCCCTTGCAGTTGTTTGTAAGAGTACTTTACTGTATATTGAATCAACACAAAGTGATTTTAGGCATTGTTTGACAATATTACCAGCATTTTCCTATTTACACAAAGTGTAAGATAGGGGAGGGTGATGGTGGGGTTAGGAGGTGATGACCAGTGTATGAATTCAGATTACAAAATGTCAGTTGAAATCTCAAACCCAACACATTTTAAATATTTTAGTTTGTGGTGAGATGCAGAAAATTGTTAATGACCCTTTGTACATGTAGGTATGATCAGTTAATACTGAGAGTCTTGCTTTGGAACCAGTCTGCATTATGAATGCATTATGGCTGTAATGAATAATAATATTTTAAATATTTCTACTGTTTCAGTATTCGGCTGTTGACAGAGCGGGACAGTGTGTGGCAGTGGCGGGAAAAACCGGGTTTGCACACTATGCTCTATTCAGCAGGAAGTGGAAACTGTTTGGTAACGAAATGCAGGTACTGATTGTCTTTAAATATTTAACATAATATCACACTGGGAAATTGCATATAACAAATCAGTTATTGTTAATAAAAACATTTAGCAGGTTTCCTCTGAAGATAACGTGTCAGATTTACCAAATGCTTGACATCAGAATACGATGATTAATAAAATAATGTGCTTTAGCAGTGTCTTTAACATCACAGACTAAATTAATTTTTTTTTTTTTATTATTATTAAAAATAAAGTATACTTTATGTTAAAATTGCCGTGGAAAATGCTGTGGACACTATTTCTCCACATCATTTATTTTGCCATGTACTTTTCTTAACTGCAGGGGTTGTCTACACAAATTGTTTGCATATAACTTAGCTTTTGATGATCTTAAATATCAAAGTTAAGCACACAAATATTCAATGCTTTGCATGATCACAATTATTCCAATTACATGTCTCAATAACCAGGTGATTAATCATTTAATTTAGACAAACATTACATTTGAGAATGCACTTTATGACTTTACAGAACCAATACCCCATTCTTGTGAAATTAAACAAAATTTATTGTTATTTTAAAATATCTTGTTTTAAGGAGAGTGACATGGTTGTGTCTGGTGGAATTACATGGTGGAAAGATTTTATCTGTCTCGCTTGCTACAACATTCCTGGCCAGAGAGATGAGGTAACGAATCATAGTCTCATGATGAACTTTTATTGTGAATAACTCACAGATAACATGGTGAATTTTTTAAAATGGACTATACTGCTGCAAACCAGTATTACGACAGCTTTGATGATAACATTACCGATTTCATTACAGATGTTATTTGTCATTGTTAGTGTTTATAAATACTTTTTAATTGCTATTTTAATCAGTACAGACACACATAATAAATTTGATTTATTATATACTGAACAGCAAAAGAAATGCAAATTGAATTTGCAATGTTTAACTGAATAAAAGTTAACCATAGTTTGACGTTGGCTGTTTTGCTTACTGGAGGCATGTGCAAAGGAGTGTAAAGTGTGCACAGCATGAGTTTTATGGTTTTATGAATTTTCTGTCTAATTTCATTAAACTGGATCTGAACAAACATTTGCATTTCTTTTGCTGTTTAGTGTATATTGTTATATCTTTTATGGAGTTAGCACAATTTGATAGACATATTTGTACTTAGTAAAACTTGTCAATGTATCATTTCATTTAGGAAGTTTTACAGTTGATATTTAACAGGAGTTAGTCTCTTTGTGCACAAATTAATTCACAGTTTTTATTTCTTTTCTATCCATGGTGACTTCAGATCAATTTCTCATTGATAGTTCGATCTTGTTCAACAGTTCAACCTATTTTAATATGTGTAAACTCAGTTTGAACTATGAATCGAGTTTTGAAGTGTTAACGAGAAA
Organism: Symmetromphalus regularis; assembly: GCA_032355785.1. Taxonomy (NCBI): domain Eukaryota; kingdom Metazoa; phylum Mollusca; class Gastropoda; order Neomphalida; family Neomphalidae; genus Symmetromphalus; species Symmetromphalus regularis. The sequence goes on from JAULBS010147812.1 coordinate 8,407, forward strand.
TCAGGTCTGCTTGAATTTAATGTTTTTAACAACATGTTTATATTACATGCTTTATTAATTATAGATTCGGTTTTACCCAAGAGGCAGTAAGCTGGACAACACGTTCGCGCAGGTGACCAAAGTTCCCACACAGGTTTTACTGCTGAATACATTCCGAGATATCCTCATCATATTCTGTGCAGACAGTCACGTGATGTTGTTCAGTGTGGAGAGAAAAAATACTCAGCCAAGTATGTCACTTCCATTTTATATCCGTAGATATATGATTTTTAAAAGTTGTGGTTGAAAGAATGTTTTGAAATATTTAATATAAAAATGGGTGGTGTCACAAGTGGGTGGAGTGAGAAGTAAGTTAAGAGTCAGTATTTATGAAATGAAAGTATCGCTTGTTTAACCGCACCCCAAAACACTCTTTATTCTGTGACTGTTAGGCATGAAACACAGTATTTTGTGACTCAGGTCTTTTCTGAAAACCTATTTCCATCATTTAGTTTACTCTTTCTGATTAGCAGCAAGGGATCTTTTATATGTACTTTCCCACATACTACGGTCTTTGATAAACCAGTCGTGGACCACTAGTTGAGCCTTGTGGAGCACTCACTTTGGATTGGAGCAAGTATTGAGATAAAAATGCTATGCCTCAAATGAGATTTGATCCCAATACCTACCAGCCATGTGTCCCACAGCTTAACCAATACACCATGGGGTTGGTCAATAATTATGAGACACACATTTGATTGGGGCAAGGCAGAGTGGGTTGGGGAAGGAGGCAAACACTATCAACTGCCCCTGCAGTGTCAACTTAATTTTTCATGTAGGTAGTTCATAAAGGGAAAAAACTAGCTATTTATTTAATAACACACTAATATGTTCTTTAATTTCCCGCTGTTAGATATCAAATATATAATATTTATGACACACATTTACAGAAGAAACCTGCAGCCATCACATTGAAAGATATTTATGAGAGTATATGAATTATAACATGGATGTGATAGCAAGCATATACTTTTTATTTTAGACCCATCTGTGGTGGTTTCAAAGATTCAGGACGTCTCTTTGAACAACTACATTCCTCATCCTCTATGTGTGGCTGGTCTCACGTTAACCTCTCTCACCTCAGAGTCAGGTAAGTGATTACCAAATAAATACACCTGGCTACTTTTCAGATTATCCTTATGTTGAGATAAATAATCTTAGCCTTTGCTTAACAATAAAATTCGCCAAATTGTCCATAAAACATTATAAATCAAGAAAGAAATTCTTGTCTAAAATAACTATATTATAAGAAATTATTTTGCCAAATTAAAATAAAATTTACCAATTATTTTTAAAAGCCTCAGTTAGTGACATGTCAGATGGTATACAACTGACCGATATTTAAAAAAAAAACCCACAAATAATGACATTTCTAAAAGTTTTGCCTACAACAATCTTTTATTTTATGTTGTTTTATTAGTGTTTGTGTATTATATATAGTGTTGTTTGTTTGTAGCATCTAGACTGCAGCATACATGGAAAGAAGCTGAGAGTATGTTATTAAACGTATCGGTGTTTGTGTATTATATATAGCGTTGTTTGTTTGTAGCATCTAGACTGCAGCATACATGGAAAGAAGCTGAGAGTATGTTATTAAACGTATCAGGCAAGCTACTGATGTTCCAGAGAGACAGATCTGGCCCCCAGTTGAAGGACGGCAATCACAAACGACCGGTCAGTTGATGTTTGTTAAGTCCAGCCGTGACAACTTACATAGCAATTGCATTCTTCTGATATTTTCAGTTATGTTTAGAATTATATTTAAAATAATAGTTGAGAATTAAATCTTTGTTTACATTGTCCAGTCCTCTTTAATTAAGTTTTGAATTGTTTTATGTTAAAAATGAATTTGAGAAATTACTAAATTCATCTTAGCAATGTTGTTACTGTTGTTATTGTTTATTAATTATTAATTATTGTTATTATTATTATATTGGGTAATGCATTGGTTGTTTATAATATTGGGTAATACATTGTTATTATTTTGGCACATGTAATACATTTTTATTACAAGTACATATGGAGAGAGGAGTTTGAGGGTGGGGCAGGTCAAAACTATTTTATATTAAAAAATATATGTTCTGTTCTTTAAGGGCAGCTGTAATTTTATGCATTATATTATGGACACCCCTCTGCAAATATTTCTGACACACCTGTATATTTGTGTTATTATGTTATCATGTAATACATTGTTATTAATATAGTGTTGTGTATTCTTCGTCTTTTTGATATTAATAATTCTGGTTTTTGTTTTCAGCTTCCATTTTGTTCCCCCTCAGTTGTAGCTACCTCTGTAGAAAATCTGTGGACCACCTCTCGAGCTAATCTTGGTAAAATGCAACTGATGGAAGCTCTTTGGCTGGGCTGTGGAGCACACGGAATGAAGGTTTGAATTTCTTTGTAACGTGTTTACAGTCTATAGATAACCTTTAGATGACTATAGTTATAAGTGTAAACTTATTGATAACATTATAGAAAACCTTTTTTATATTATTATATGTATAGATAACATATATAACTTTTCAGTATATAAATATAGACTTATAGATAATATTACAATGATTTTATATAAGTATAAACTTATAGATAACCTTTATCATTACCAACAAATTTTTTGTTTTTCTTTCAGGTTTGGCTGCCTCTGTATCCAAGGAATGATACAAAAGCTCATAGTTTCATGTCAAAGCGAATTATGTTACCATTCAAAGTAGATATTTATCCTTTAGGTAAGTTAGTTTGAGTTTAGTGTTGATTGAGTTTACTTGTTACATACAAACTAAAATATTTCTAATTATTTGCATTCAAATACTGTACAGACAGTTGATTAGAATAAAACAGTTAAAGATAGCTAGACACCACAGTTAAAGTTTGTTTTATTTAACGACTCCTCTTGAGCACATAGATTTAATTTTATCATTGGCTATTGGACGTCAATCATATATTCATTCTGACATATTTATTTAGAGGAAACCTGCTGCCACCACATAGGCTACTCTTTCTGATAAGCAGCAAGGGGTCTTTTATAATCCCCATCTCACAGACAGGACAGCATGTACCATGTTTTGATGAACCAATTGTGGACCACTGGTTGGAATGGAAAATTGCCAAAACTTTTGTTTTGTTCATACCCAGTCTTAAGGATCATTTATTGTTTATTAACTGGTTTTCATCTGTATTGTTTTTCTTTCTGTTTCCAGCTGTTATTTGTTTTACTGTCTGTTTTTTAAGCTTAACTTTTTTTTTCAGTCATGTTATTTTTTTTTAGTTTTTACAGCTGTACAATTTTTCTTTGTTTTTTGAGCTGTATTATTTTGTCAGCTTTACAGCCATGTTTTTTATGTTTTCTTTTGTTTAGTTTTTTAAAAACTTTTTCTTATATTTGTTTTATAGCTGTCATTTTATCTGTTTTCTTAGCTGTATTATTGGTCTTTTCGGTTTTTCAGCTGTGTTATTGTTATTGTCGGTTTTTCAGCTGTGTTATTGTTATTGTCTGTTTTTCAGCGGTGTTATTGTCTGTTTTTCAGCTGTGTTATTGTTATCGTCTGTTTTTCAACTATTATTGTTATTGTCTTTTTCAGCTGTGTTATTGTTATTGTCTGTTTTTCAGCTGTGTTATTGTTATTGTCTGTTTTTCAGCTGTGTTGTTATGGTCTGTTTTTCAGCTGTGTTATTGTTATTGTCTTTTTCAGCTGTTATTGTCTGTTTTTCAACTGTGTTATTGTTATTGTCTGTTTTTCAACTGGGTCATTCCATGTCAGATCAACAGATTTTCTGACAATTTTCCACCACTCCATCTTAGAATTGACTAAAAAAAAATATATGTCAAAATATCCATTAAAAAACTGATATCCTGAAAATTTTAGCTTAATCGGGTGATTTTTC
>JAULBS010147823.1:0-12327 GCA_032355785.1 Symmetromphalus regularis
CGGCAAAAATGTGTTAATTTCCGCGGTAAAATTAGCTATATTCCGGGGGGGGGGGAATCGAGAAATTCCTCGGCAAATTCTGTAAAATAAAGACATGTGCTTTTGGAAGACTGAAACTTTAAAACTTGAATCGAAATATTTGAAAACAAATCATTTTTTATTCTGATTTTATGATTACTAAATAATTAAAATATAATTGCAGTGTCACCATTTTAACTTTGGGTTCATAAATAATGCCTAATAACAATTTAAACATGCTAATATCATTGTTATATATTAAATAGGATACCATGAGAGAATCCTATTCCGTATTATGTTGTGAAACTTGTGTAAGTTACTTCCAACAAGTATTAGGCAGTTTCCGTAATCTTAATAACTAACAACCACTCCGTAATCCATAGTTTGTTCAGGAGGGCGATCGCTCGCGAACATCTTTTCTGGTTACCATCGTTTTCTATTACATAACGTTTATAAATTATTAGGCACAAAAACCAGTCTGGCACGTGAATGGAGTACTGGAGCGAGTATTCCATCAACTTAGATGTAATAAACGCACTACACATACTAGTTTATATTACTGTTTCACTCAGGGATTTCATGAATTGCCTAAATATTCTAGGGATTTGATGAAATTCCTAAATTTATCATGTTACCTTTCCACAACTGAATAAAACGCCTTCATTAATTTGTGCAACTGGCTGTATGGGACTAGTTTATACGCTTAGTTCTGAAAACAAAGTAAAGTTTGTTTTATTGAACGACGCGTCTAGAGCACATTGATTTTTATCTTAGCATCGGCTATAGGACATCAATCATATGGTCATTGTGACATAATTCTTTAAACCCGCTACCACCACATACTCTACTTTTTCCGATAACCAAAAAGAGGTTTTTTTTATATATACGCTTCCCCACAGACATGACAGCACGTACGACGATATTCGATGAACCAGTTGTGGATCACTGGTTGTAACGGAAAATAGCTTAAAAACCATTCAGGACAAACGCAAGTATATGTATTATATGTATACATGTTTTACCTCAATATATACCATACCATGGTCTTTGTTAAACCAGTTGTGCAGTTGTGAACCACTAGCTGAAACAAAAAAAAACTGTTTAAATTCGTACGCTAAAGGGGTCGATCCGACGATCCATCACTACTGAAGCAGTACATCTTAAGCTGGGTTCCGCTCGCCTTAACCCAGTTTGGTGTTACTCCACAAAGCGTAAAACGAAGTTTTATACTATTTACTCCGACCAGTTGTCCATAAATGGTATAACAAACGTCATGGTTTGTGTCATCCCGTTTATAGGAAAGTGCATATAAAATATACCTTGCAGCGTATTGACGATTAATCACATTGTATGACAGCAGCCGGTTTCTTCTCTAATACTAACATCAATATCTGGCCAGACAATTCATGAAGTCTGCACCCATAATAGCGTAAACGAACCGTAATTTTATGATAATTAAAAATAATGATTGATCTTTTGTACTGGTTATCTCCAGTATGTTTTAATGATTGCATTGTGGAGTTTTTCTTTGAAACTTGAAACTTGATTTGATTACTCTTTAAACGGGATTTTATTCAGCTCTAAGCAACAACATCTAGAGAAAACGTAACCTTTCAGATTGCACGTACACATGATCGAATCTAATGTGAGGAATTGTTCACGGATATGAACAAGACTGTAATGAGAAAATGACCCATATTTTAGCTTATATATAATGTAATTGGAAAGCACGTTTACTCTTGGAGGAGCGGGATCTAGCTCAAACTGTAGCGAGTCTGCCTGTGAACCGGTCGGTCGTCGGATCGATCCTTTTCAGTGGACCCATTTGCAGTTTGGGCTATTTTCCGTTCCAACCAGTGGTCCACAACTGGTTTATCAAAGGCCGTAGTATGTGCTGTCCAGTCTGTGGGACGGTGCATATAAAAGATCCATTGCTGCTTATCGGAAGGAGTAGAGTATGTGGCGGCAGCGGGTTTCCTCTATATATATAAATATAATATAAAGTAATGTATATTTTAAAAGAGTTTCTATAGCACTAGTCAGCTAATAACCGGTTCACAGAGTTGATTCATTGTGCCTTTGTAACTAAAGTAATGTATATTTTAAAGGAGTTTCTGTAGCACTAGTCAGCTAATAACCGGCTTACAGAGTTCATTCAGAATAAATCTATAACACTAGTGTGATGTATATTCTAAAAGAGTTTCTATTACACTAACCGGTTTACAACATGCTCACAGTTAATTAAAAATGTATCTAAGACACTAGAGTAATGTACATTCTAAAATAATTTCTATAATAAAAACGATTTGTTCATTCACAATAGATATATATACCATAGTGTAATGAACATTCTAAAAGTGTTTCTATTACACTAACGGTTAGTAACTGGCTAATAACCGGATCAAAGAGTTCATTCACAATAGATATATACCATATGTAAAGAACATTCTAAAAGTGTGTCTATTACACAAATGGTTAGTAACTGGCTAATAACCGGATCGCATACTTCATTCACAATATATATATATAGCATAGTATAACGAGCATTCTAAAAGTGTTTCTATTACACTAACTGTTAGTAACTGGCTAATAACCGGATCACAGAGTTCATTCACAATAGATATATACCATAGTGTAATGAACATTCTAAAAGTGTTTCTATTACACTAACGGTTAGTAACTGTCTAATAACCGGATCACAGAGTTCATTCACAATAGATATATACCATAGAGTAATGAACATTCTAAAAGTGTTTCTATTACACTAACGGTTAGTAACTGGCTAATAACCGGATCACAGAGTTCATTTAAAATAAATCTGTGACACTAGCGTAATGTAAAAAAAATTTCTATTAACAGTTTATCCGTTCTATTTTCACTAACTTATAAATTCACTTATTTGCTTCGTTTGCAGAAAATAAGTAATGTAATGTAGTTAAACTGTAATTTTCTTTCGCTTACCTCAGAAATGATTAGATTAAAAGTCAAAATGTCAACGAACTGCTAGACAAATATAGCTAACATTTAAAAAAATGTGTTTTTCTATCTTTCGTAAGTAACAGCTGGCACGGGGAAAGGTGAAATAGTGACAAGTTTTAAATATAACACACTATTTAAAAATATATATTTAAAAATCCATTAGGAACTGTCTAGTTTGTTTTACGCAATGCAAAATAAATATCACTGCAAAAATACTAGGCCCATCGTTTACACTGAAACTACGTGCCAACATATAGGGTGCAGGCGCGGATTCAGTATTTCTGAAAGGGGGGCCAAATGTGAATTTCTGAAAAGGGGCGGTCCAAAAGTGACGAGAGAATAGAAATAGGTTTACAAATGATTAATTTTCACGTCCTTCCACTCAGAAAATTGTTGTTTTGTTTTTTTAAATAGAGAAAAGGGGGGTCATGACTCCCTGGACCCCCTCTGGATCTGCTACTGGGGTGAAACTCATTTGATATCTTAACAAGCAAAAAGTTTTAACAAGGATTGTCTGTTTAACGACACCCTACACACTGTTTATTCTACGGCTATTAGGTAGGGGTGCAGTGATATACCGGTATCCGGTACATTGTTATACCGGTATCCGGTACATTGTTATATCGGTATACCGGTACATTGTTATATCGGTATACCGGTACATTGTTATACTTTCTGAGCGCAGTACAAACCGCAATATGGTTTTGTGTATTGCGATATATCTACCTAATGAGAATCCTTCTTATAAAACACATGACTATGACAGTGTTATAAAAATAAACGTTAAATTTAATTTAAACATATAAATCTAATGTGTCTGTATATTCTCTTTTTACATCAGAAAATGGTAAAGGTCTGCCTGCCAGAGATATGTTTAGTAATTAGTATGATAGTATCGAAATATGACTTTATCGCATCTTGGTAATTAATCAAACTGTATTGCGGTATGTATTTCAATATGGGTTTGCTGTATGCAATATATCGCAATACGGCTTTGGCCGTATCGTTGCACCCCTACATCTTGGTAATAAGACTGTATTGCGGTATGTATTGCAATATGTGATTGCTGTATCGCAATATATCGCAATATTGTTTTGGCCGTATCGTTGCACCCCTACATCTTGGTAATTAATAAGACTTTATTGTGGTTTGTATTGTAATATGGGTTTGCTGTATAGCAATATATCGCAATACGGTTTTGGCCGTATCGTTGCACCCGTACTATTAGGTGTCTGACATATGATATTATGCGACATATGGTCTTTCTAGAGGAAACCACTACCGCCACATAGGCTTACTCCTTCCGATTAGCAGCAAGGGATCTTTTCTATGCGCTTTTCCATAGACAGGACAGCACATACCACGGGCTTTGATAAACCAGTTGTGGACCACTGGTCGGTGTAAGTGATATACACCTACCCATTGAGCCTTTGCGGAGTACTCACTCTGGTAACAGGATTAAAAATTCCATGACTCGACTGAGATTTGATCTCAGTACCTACCAGCCTTGAGACCGACTGCTTAACGACTGCGCTACCGAGGCTGGTGAGAGAACAGACAAAGACACCATTACACGGGTTAATCGTGTAATACAATACAGATAACGGTTTATGAATGGTTTTAGCAACTGTACGAAATATGTACAGAAATAACGATTATGTTTATGGTGTTTTCTGTATAACTTTATGTCCCAGAGAGCACTGCAAATCCTATGATTTAAATTCCCGTAAGCTCATTCAGCCCCCATCTCTCTCCTTTTTGTTGAATGTGTCTTAGTGCTGTATCCCCAATAGCCGATGTTTATTTTTTGTGCTGAGGGGTCGTTAAACAATCAACAACAATAATATCTTATTGCTGTTACAGAGTTGTATTTAGGTACATGTACGATGACGTTTTAAAAGATGTATCTTAATTAGTCAGTAATTATTTAAATCTACCTTTTTATATTATTTTAAAAAAGTAACACCTTCACAAAGTTTAAAACGCCAAACTTTCAACTTGCTGATCACACTTCACTACTTAACATATTATCACTGCACCTACACACGTTTCAACAAATTAAATGTTTATCATGCTAACATTCAAGCCTGGTTTTTATAGAGTTGTTAGTCTTATCTCTGATAAACAAGACAACTGCTGTTACTCACATGATGGCTTTGTTTTATTGCAGGTTTGTTGTACATCATCAAGTTCAGATGTTATCAGCTTGTTCTTTACGTCTCAAATTATAAAGTGATCGGTTATCTGATACAACTCCTCGTGTAACTCCCACACTGATAAACGCAACATTCTAGCAGGTGTTTACTCCTCGTGTAACTCCCACACTGATAAACGCAACATTCTAACAGGGGTTTACTCCTCGTTTAACCCCACGCTGATAAACGCAACATTCAAGCAGGCGTTTACTCCTCGTTTAACCCCACGCTGATAAACGCAACATTCTTGCAGGCGTTTACTCCTCGTGTAACCCACACTGATAAACGCAACATTCTAGCAGGCGTTTACTCCTCGTGTAACCCACACTGATAAACGCAACATTCTAGCAGGAGTTTATTCCTCGTGTAACCCACACTGATAAACGCAACATTCTAGCAGGCGTTTACTCCTCGTGTAACCCACAGTGATAAACGCAACATTCTAGCAGGCGTTTACTCCTCGTGTAACCCCACGCTGATAAACGCAACATTCTAGCAGGCGTTTACTCCTGGTGTAACCCACACTGATAAACGCAACATTCTAGCAGGCGTTTACTCCTCGTGTAACCCCACGCTGATAAACGCAACATTCTTGCAGCCGTTTACTCCTCGTGTAACCCACACTGATAAACGCAACATTCTAGCAGGCCTTTACGCCTCGTGTATCCCCACGCTCATAAAAGCAACGTTCTAGCAGGTGTTTACTCCTCGTGTAACCTCAGACTGATAAACGCAACATTCTAGCAGGCGTTTACTCCTCGTGTAACCCAGACTGATAAACGCAACACTCTAGCAGGCGTTTACTCCTCGTGTAACCAAGACTGATAAACGCAACATTCTAGTAGGCGTTGACTCCTCGTGTAAACTCACGCTGATAAGCGTAACACTCTAGCAGGCGTTTGACGTTCAACTTAATAAACCGGAGTGTTTATAACACAACTGCTGAACGTAATACAAAACCAGCCCCCGTTGTGTGATTAAGCTATCGGACTCGTGGCTGGTACGTACTGAGATCAAATCTCAATCAAGACATGGGATTTTTAATGTTAGTATCGGCTCCAATATAGAGTGAGTGCATCAGAATTCTCAGTGGGTAGGTGTATACCACTTACACCGATCAGTGGTCCACATCTGGTTTATCAAAGGGCATAGTATGTACTATCCTGTTTGTGGAATAGTATATAAAAGATTCCTTGCTGCTTATCGATAAGAGCAGCCACATTAGTGTGCCGGCAGCGGGTTTCGTCTCTCATACTAACACTAACTTCTGTCCTTGACAGGCAGCTGAGTTCTGTGCCAAAGGACAGCGTGCTTGAATTGGATATAATCACTAAAATAAATACAAGCAACCCATTGGAATTTTATAATCTCTGTGTTTGCTGCCCATCCTGATCTTGGTCTGTATATTGGTAAAACCATTTCATGACGGTCACTACTATTACTATAAATAACACACTTCTCTCTGGCTTGTAATATTATTATGTTTAAATCTCCCTTACTTATTTTGATATTTTGAACAGTACAATGTACAATTCACTTTTATTGGTAAAACATATATATTTTAGCAACAATCCTATAGGAAAATCAATGAAAGATAGATGTTGAAATTACGATAATTAGATATATTTCTGATTGTAGTAGTCATACAACACAATCGTTATATAATGCTGGGAATGATTGACGTCAATGGTCTGTCTGTACCTATTGATGTAATATTTCCTGCGATAACCAGCCATTCTGATGTATAATAAATGTAAGATGTAGGCGCGGATCCAGGATTTCGGAAATGGAGGAGTCCAAATGTGATGTGTGAATAAGACTGAGGGAAAATTTCTTCATTTCCACATCATTCCATTCGGCAAATGTAAAAATGTTTCTTTTTAAATTAAGATTTGTTTTTAATTCAAAATATGAGTCTGGACCTTCCCTCTTGATCCACTACAATAAATGTAAGATGAAAACCCAAATGAAACACTTTTTTCTTCTTTTATTGATTACATGACGCTTAACAGCAATTACCAATTCTTTTCAAATTGTAGATCAATAATATGAATTTTTATATCTCTCCAGTGAAGTGTTCGTATGTTTGATTGTAATTGTTGAATTAATTTAGATTATTTTCGTGCTGGTATTAAAATTTAAGTACCTGTTCCTGCGTACCCACACACGACTTCCTGCACTGTCTGTCATAGATACAGGATAATGTTTTATAAGAGAGGAAACTGTCAACCGTTCCACAATATGGTCGTTTCATCCATAAGATTACGTTATCTTTAATTATGATACTTATTTTCAATCATTTTTCAAGTACGCTGACCTGGGCACACAGCTGCATTTTCTTCCTGTGCTGTCTGTCACAAATAAAGGTTAAAGGGAGGGATCGGGGGGTTCGGACGATCCTCCCCGCAGGATTGAGAGTTCCGCTAAAATGAAAGGATTATATACATTTTTTTAAATTTATTGATGAGTTCCGTCTACATGAAATTTCCATCCCCCTAAACATGTTGGCTACGGGCCTGGATTGACGTGGTATTTTTCAGTATGAGAGATTCATGTGGTAGTTGGCAGTATGCGATATTAATGTGGTATTTGGCTCTATGACAGATACACGTGGTGTTTAGCAGAATGATATATTCACGTGGTATTTGGCAGTATGAGATATTCAGTGATATTAGGCAGTATGCGATATTCACGTGGCATTTGGCAGTATGCGAGATTCACGTTGCATTTGACAATAATATTACAAGAGGTTTACGTGGTCTTTGACAATATGAGAGATCCACGTGGTATTTGGAAGTATGAGAGATTCACATGATATTTGGCAGTCTGTGATTTCTGATGATCACCATGCCAGTTGTGTTGTTTCTCAATGCGTATTGACCTGTGTTTTTGGTCTGTCACGCAACACAATCATTGCCTTCTGTATGTGCCTACCCTTGAGACCTATCCACACACCTAGCGTGATTTAACGATATGTCTGGCTTAAGTTCCAATTATAATGACATCTCACGTAGATACAGCAAGAACTCAGCTGTGAGATGAAGGACTCAGGCTCAGAGTTTGTTATGTCAAGGGTAAAATGGTTATGGAAACGTTTAACAAGTTTTACTGTAAACACTGACACCATTTTACAGTATAAGAAAGCTCTCATTCTTATGAGTTTTTAACAGGAAGCGGGTGTAGCTCAAACGGTAGCGTGTCCGTCTGTGAAGCGGTCGGTTATCGGATTGATATTTCTCTGTAGACCTATTTGCAGATTGGGCTATTTTCCGTTCCAACCAGTACCAACAATTGGTTCATCAAATGCCGTGGTATGTGCTGTCCCGTCAGTGGGACGGTGCATATAAAAGACCCCTTGTTGCTTATCGGAAAGAGTAGCCTACATGGTGGCAGAAGGTTTCCTCTAAAGAAATATGTCAGAATGATCATATGTATGACGTCCAATAGCCGACGATAAGATAAAAATCAATGTGCTCTAGAGGCGTTGTTAAATAAAACAAACTTTACTTTGGAAGCTTTTAACAAACTCTCTTGTAGATATAAAAATCATTTTACAAGATAACTGACTAAATTTATGCATGATGAAATATTATGTTATTTTGATATTGAATGTTTTCTACAGTTTAGTTTTAACAACTGTCGGTATCGTCATGTTAATAGTAGTTGCATCGGTGTTGGGTGTTTGTTTTTTTTGTTTTTTTTGAGGAGTAGATTTTTTTTTAATCCCAGTTTTCAATAGAACAAAGAAATTATAACTTGTTTTATTTATCTACATTCAAACCAGTGATGATGCCACTAGTCGTGAAAAAGATAGTGTATCTTGCCTCAGCTGTAGCAGTCGCCACAAACATACATTAGATGGCAAACATTTTGTCAGAGGTAGGTCATCGGACTCTCAAGCTGAAAACAGTGGTTCAAAACCCGTCAGAGGTTGGCTTACTTGGCTACGTGTCAAAATTTCCAGCTGTTTGACATCCAATAACCAATGATTAACAGATCAATGTGCTCTAGTGGTGTTGTTAAACAAAACAAAAAACAGAACACGTGAAAAACAGGTAAAATAAGGCATAACGTATTACATGTGACATTAATTTTCAGTTTCTTTTAAAGATTTTTCCGCATGAACCCGTGTATTACAAATTTCTGAAAAATCCATCATTTCGCAGTGGTTATTATGGGTATGAGTAATTCGAACGCTAGTCATTTAGGTATTTATTATCTCCATCTTTGACATAAACTGATGTTTTCTGTATGTTACCAGTGGCATGTTCAGGAGGTCGAGAGCTCGCGGTCGTTCGTTAGACATCTTTTTATGCGTAATGTTATCTAAATGTAATGTGATAGAAGACGACGGTAATCCGTCAAATACATGTAGTTCGCGAGCGCCTTCACTTCTGAGCATGCCCATGAATACATGCGTGCCCACGATGCCATTCTTAACGTCAATAATATAACGTAAATCATTTTTTCTCTGTCATCATCGTAAAGATATGCGCACGTAAAATGGCGTAATAGAAAATAAAAAGCAGTAAAATTACTAAAATGGTTTGCATATTGGGTTGTTAAAATGTGTGACAAAATATCTTATACTAATAAAATACTTGGCAAATAATAAGCACGTCTGCACTCAAGCAAGACCGGCTCGTGCAGTAGATAAACAAACCAAACCATTGTGGATATTTACTTTGTAGCTGACCCAGTTTTATGCTGATGTTGGTTACTGATATTTTTATTTATGATATCTAACCGTTGGTTGTCACTGTCAGAGCAAAACAGAACACATCACGGTATTTGTAACATATAATAACTGGCAATATAGTATTTGTGATACGTGTAATACAGTAAAAACGTCTAACATCACGTAGGTTACTATCTCCGATTAACAGTAAGGTAAAAAGTAAAGTCTGTTTTATTTAACGACGCTTCTAGAGCACTTTGATTTTTATCTTACCATCGGCTATTGGACGTCAAACATTGGTTATTGTGACACATTTCTTTAGAAGAAACCGGCTGCCGCCACATATGCTACTCTTTCTGATAAGCAACAAGGGGTCTTTTATATGCACTTTCCAATAGACAGGACAGCGCATACCACGGCCTTTGATGAACCAGTTGTGGACCACTGGTTGGAAAGCTAAATAGCCCAAACTGCAAATGAGGCCACTGAGAAGGATCGATCCGACAACCTACTGCTTCATAGGCGGAGCTAAATCCTGTTCTAATCCCCAGAGAACAGTTATATACATTTTCCCACAGACAGAACAGAACATATTACAGCATTTCTTGAGTGTTAAGTTAAAACCTAGCAAGTCATATTTGTTAAATTTCCAAAATTGGTGAATTAGAGAATCCAACTGTTTCTTGCTAGGTTTTTCCAAAACACAATTCGATAATCAGGGCATATTTTGTTAACTGTGTATGCTTTATAAGGTGAGGCCAAACCTAGTAACTCCAAAAATGGCACTAAATCAATGTTGACAAAAGTCTGACTTGCTAGGTTTTGCCTTAACATTTAAAATTTTGTTATAACAGTCTGGAACCACTAGGTGGAAAGATAAATGTATCAATGGGTTCATTAAAGGGAGACGATCCTGTGACCAATATCACATCAGATGAGTATTACAAGTAGAGTCTGTGACTTTAAGGTACAAGTAACTAGAGTCTGTGTCTTTAAGATACTAACATTTTGACAATCAGGCCAATATACTATAGTATGTACCTCTTCCGGTCGAGGTCATGCGAAATAAAAGGGATCTTGTGACTGGAGCATATGGATGATCAGAGTGTCCAATGAAAATCGATTTTACTAACGCTCGGTTTCTGAATGACTCTGTCCATTTGTTAGCACGCGTGCCAACTGCATATATGGAGATAACTTGATTGTGATCGTAAATGGGTTGTTGGTTTTAAATAGCCTCCAATAACGCGATGACGCTGTTGCCTTCGTATAAATCCATATTTATATCTTAAAATTAGATAATGCTAGTGCTATCAAAAATTTCTCAATTGTACTGCAGTTTTATTGTGTTATCCATCAAGCCTATGAAGCCACTGATTGTAATAATATTAAATATGGAATTATGGATTTCAAATATTCATCGAAATTCTACAAACTTCAAATGTTGTTACTAATCAACTGAATCGACGCCGGTGAGTCTCTGTGGTCCAGAGGTAGAATACCGGATTCTTAAGCTGCAGACAGTGGTTCAAAACCCGTTCGAAGCTGGCTCACACTTGACTATGCGTCAAAATTACCAAATGTTTGACATTCAATAGCCGATGATTAATAATTCAGTGTGCTCTAGTGTTGTGGTTTAAAAAAATGGAATTAAAATGGCTAATGAATAATGTTTTTCTCTTTATGATATCAATGTAACACTTAGTCATGTGGTCTTAGCACAAATATACCGAAACACATTTATTATAGTTTAAAGGTTTTAGCCGGAAAAGGCATTTCAAAAACGTTCGATTTTCATCCCATTCCCTGCTTCGTCCCCCCTACCCCTCACTTCCAGGAAGCCATTGTCGCAGAAGTGTTGTAGAATGGCCATCAAATCTTCAAAAGATTACATGCATTGAACTTGTGTCTGCGTGTTATATCAAGCATACATCCCAGCCTCTTGTCAGAAGAGATACTAATCAAATTTTATCATACACCTTCATCTGACAGATTCGATCGTAACGAGCTGTGTGAATGGACAAACGAAGAACTCTCAGTGCAACAGATCTTAAGAAAAATCGAGTCTGGATTGGTCATACTCTTAGTAAGTCTCAAGCCGATATTATATCGCAGATTTTGATCCGGAACCGAATAAAAACTCACAACGTCACACGTATGTGGAACTCTATTGACAAAATTAGTCCACCAGTTCACCACCCACCCACCCCTGAATTCCGCGATTCCGCGGACGCGGAAAAATTTGCAGAATTTGCATCCCAGTGCAGAATTCTCGTACGTCCACGGAAAATTAATTTTCATGCAGTGAATATAAACGTCACATTTTGGAAAAAAATTAACTGAAGCATATAATTAGAAAATTGTTTCTTTAAAGTAGGTAACGTATTAAATGTATAACTGTCGATTGTTTCCGTCAACGCAGAACAAATTGAACACGCCACTCGTGACACGTTCAGG
>JAULBS010147834.1:0-12325 GCA_032355785.1 Symmetromphalus regularis
AATTACGAAATTAAAAACGATGTGAAGCTAATTTTATTCTTGGTTTATAAACATATGGCGGCCATTTTGTTTTCCGCAATTTTCGACCGTGCAACGGAATTTTTTAGATTGCCAACATATCTTTTCGTAATCAGCGCCCTGAAATCATACTAAAAAAGTGACCAAATCCTAAAAGAATGCCTGTACATACCACATTTTCCAAAATTGGGACCTGACTACGAAGGGCAACAGCGTTTCTGTAGGAACTCAATCTTATATACCGAAAATTCACACGACCAAGTTGGTGCTAATAATGAAACATATAAAGCCAGGCGATAGTGGAGATTAATCCCGCGGTCCGACTCAACAAGAGACACTATACAGTATTTGAGATATGGGTATCGTTTCTGAAGGACAAAAAAGGAAGAAAAACACCAATGCCAATTATGACATTTGTGGTAGATGGGTTGCGACGTTTGTCGGTGTGACATTTGTAGTTGTGCAGTTGCGACATTTGTCGTTGATACCGTTTCAATGACATCTGTTGTCGGTCATGTCACATTTGTCAATGATTAGGACATTTGTCACAGTGAAATTGCGACATTTGTCGTCGAGAAGACATTTGTCAATTTTGCGACATTTGTGGGCACTACATCTGTGGCATGTTCTCCGTTCCAACCAGTTTTCCACAACTGGTTCATCAAAGGCCGTGGTATGTGCTGTCCTGTCTGTGGACAGTGAATATAAACGACTTCTTGCTGCTTATCGGAAAGCGTAGCCTATGTAGAGGCAGCGCTCGCCTTCCGGAACACGCCTAGTATAGGTACTAAATATAATTTGGGTGATTTCAAGAAATAATACATTCTGTATATTGTTCTGCATGAAAGCTTCAACAACGTGGAAGATTTTTGTCCATGTAAAGTATATTCTACCCCAACGGAATATACTAACGAATGCTGTCACCGCAATCCAAAAACCATAGTGATGTCAAACTTCTTCTAGACAATGGCGACCGAATTTATATGAAAATCGCTTTTGTTTATATTTGTATCAAGTACAAGTTAGTAATCTGATTGATCCTTCTCAGTGGACCCATTTGCAGTTTGGGCTATATTTTGTAACAACCAGTGGTCCACAACTGGTTTATCAAAGGCCATGGTATGTGCTGACGTGTCAATGGGACGTTGCATATAAAAGACCCCTTGCTGCTTATCGGAAAGAGTACCCTATGTGGCGCCAGCGGGTTTTATCTAATGACAATTTGATTGACGTCCAATAGCCGAAGAGTAAGATAAAAATCAATGTGCTCTAGAGACGTCGTTAAATAAAACAAATATTACTTTAGTTAAGTACAAGTTATAAATAATGGTGAACGAAAATACTGTCGTGTTTCTGGTGTATACATAATTAAGCCTAAACAATATAAAATTAAACCTAAACACGTGCTAAAATACGGTAATTATAAATATGCATGATTATCAGATATAATGTTTATTTATTCATTTACCACCAACACCTCATCGCACTAAAGTAAACAACTCCTATAGGGGGTCTTGTCAGATATAATGATATACGCAATAGATAAATTATAAAGATATACTTTTTTATAAACTTAATTAGCTTCTGTTTGAATTTAAAGAGACCATTAGTTCACGTAATGCTAATATGCAATACCTGCAATTAAGAAAATGTCCACGGCAAAATAATTGCTGTGGAGAAATAGTGTCCACGGCATTTTACACAGCAATTTAAGCGTAAAATATAAATTATTTTTAATAATAAGAAAAAAATACGCTTTAATTTTTTTTTTTATAGTTGCAGCATAATAAATGCTGTGGAGAAATAGTGTTCACGGCATTTTGCACGGCAATTTTAGCGTAAAGTATGTTTAATAATTTTAAAAAATGATCAGTTGGCGACTTTTATCATGAACACATACCCACTTGGGATTGGAACCATTACCGAGATTTGATCCCAGTACCTACCAGCCTAGAGTACCATGACGTAACCACTATACTACCAGGACGCCGTGGGCCTAAAGGCCCTTTCCCCACCTTTCCAACGCTATGCAATTCGTGTGTGTTGAAGTAAATGGACAGAAATTAAGACAATATAGTTCTTAAATGTTACAGGGGTGGAAATTAACTCGCCTGGAGGAACTAGCATTCTTGAAATGTTACTAGTCCCCCAAACTGGTAAATCTATTTATTTTTTTAATCGATTTCAAGAAAAATATATCTTTAGGCCAAATAAAACAATACCCTTGGTTCGGGTCATATGGATGATGAAAATTAAGGTAGGTAGGTAGGCAAAACATTTTTTTAAACAGTTTTTTTCTGAATGTTAATTATTGAATTATTCCTGCGACAAATATGGGACGCTGCGTTACTGTAAATAATCTTCCTTGGTTGACGATGTTTACAAAATCTACGGCAATGCTTTTCTTTTCGGAAAAATATATTTTAATTGCCACTAACTTCCGATAAAATGTTAAGGTCGGCAATTTCGACGGAGTGCGATCGGACTCAGTAACGTACAATTTTAAATGTTTTTCTCACATTTATAATATTGTCTGTAATCGCATTTTATAGGCTCTGGAAAATGCGGTCGGTCGGGTGACCCGAACCAAATGTATGATTTTTATTAGGCCTTATCATAGTGAAACTTGAATATCGTTTGTGGATGTTTCGCTATTTAGGCTGGGCGGTATTTATTATTTTCTATGTTAGCAGCTGTCCTTTAATTATGGTAATTACATAATTAGTATGTTTATATTCATAAATTAAAAACTTAGGAACGGAAACATATGTGGCACAATCAAACTGTTAGACATCTGTTCAAATCCGGATTGGTCAATTCCGAAAATTCAGTCATGGTTTATGCTTTTACAATGAATTCAAATATCCACTGCGATACAGGTGTTGCGCCCTTAAGAGATCGCCATCAGATAGAGGTGTGATAATTTTGTCCCATAATAAAATAATGCTAGGCAGACACTGACGCCTCTTTAAGATGTGTTAATAAGCCATAAAATAATTTTTAGCAGGAACTGTTAGCATTTATACAGTGAACACTCATAACTCAACCATCCGGCTAAGTTTATATTTGAGTCTTTCGAAGTCAGTACTTGGGAATTATAGTCGGGAATTCTGTGGATAGTAGCAAATTAATTACCTGAAACTGGTTAACACTAAATTTCAGTCGTATCAACTTGGTAGTGGGAACACTACCAACTCAACCTGGTTAAGACTGTAGTGACATTTAGTTAGAAAATTCCTCAGTTTAGTCGTGTCTGCCCGGCATTAAGAAGCAACAGCAGCAGTAGACATGCCGGCGAAGACGTTCTCCTCAGTGTTTGTGAATGTCATCAAGGCCAGCAGACGTCCCAGGTCCACAGTTACAACTTCCATGGCCAGGACAATTGAGACGACCACTGAACAACCAGTTCATGAAAGTCTAAATGCTAAGCCGTTTTCAGACATTCCCGGACCACGTGGCTCACCTTTACTTGGCACTTTGTTGTATTTTAAAACAGGTAAGTGGTAAAATAGACGAATTGAAATCAAACCTGTCTTAAGAAGCTACCCAAATGAGTAACAAAAATGGCCTCTTCAGACTTAAGGCTGCTTAATATAATTTTTTAAAATTTTATATTGTAGTAAATGAGCTGATTTAGGAGAAAATAAATACCGCCCTTTAGGACAGGTTGCTGCTTAATACAATTTAAACAGTTATACGACGTATCACATCAGATCGCACCATCATTTTAAACAATAACTTTTCTTTTGGGGACAGTAGAAAAAAAGAAAACGGTTTCTGAAATAAAACGAAAAGTCTATTTAGTTTGTTATGAGGAAAAACAGTGTTTAGCTATTTCTGACACTTTTAAATTGCCCATTTTTGTTACCGTTGAAATTATATAATATAAGAAAAGTTATAAAGTGAAACAGTTTTCCATAAAGTGTACACAGGAGAACATATTTAAAAGGCAGCTGCTTGTCCTTTTGCCACTTATTTTTCAATAAAATACACCGGTGTTTCAATGTGCCACTTCTCATGACGCGGAGTATAAACGGTGAAATATTGGGTAGGGTTCATGTTGAAATTGTACAAATTTTCACGTAATATCACAAGAGTTCTTGTTTATGATAAATGCCAATGATAACTGTGATATTATTAAAGATATATCACAAGTTTTTTTCTATGTAAATTTTAAACAACTCTGTCATTCAGGTACAAACTTACATGTAGTTTCGTTAAGGTTATACTGTTCAATGATTCCCGAAAGTTTAAAATATAATTATTATTATCACAGAATTTCAAAAAATATTTTGTTTATTCAGTTATTCCCAGAAGTATAAAAAGTTATTAGAATAGTTTCAGAGACCATTTTGTCTATTCAGTGATTCTCGAAAGTATAAAATATAGTTAACATGACAGAGTTTCGAAGTCCATTTTGACTATTCAGTGATTCCCAAAAGTATAAAACATAATTATAATGACAGTATCAAAAACCATTTAGTCTATTCATTATCTTCCCGAAAGTATGAAACATAATTATGATTATTATGATAGTTTCAAAGGCTATTAAATTTTAGACTATTCAATGATTCCCAAAGTCTTAAAACATAGTTATTAATAAGATAAGTTCCAAAGACCACTTTGTCTATTCAGTGATTTCCAAAAGTATAAAACATAATTATTATCACAGTTTCAAAGACTATTTTCATTATTCAGTGATGTCCGAAAGTATAAAACATAATTATCATGACAGTTTAAATACCATTTTGACTATTCGATTATTCTCGAAAGTATGAAAAGTAATTATGATTATTATTGTTATATATAAAGAGTTATAGAATCTATGTTTAGTAGGACTGAGTTAACGGAGTTTTAAAGAGTTTGAGTAGTCATTGTTACCATTCAATGTTTCCTGAAAATAAGAAATATAATTATGATTATTATGATATAGTTTCAAAGGCCGTTTAGGCTATTTAGTGATTCCGAAAAGCGTGAAACATAATTATTATAATGATAGTTTCAAAAGCCATCTTTACCATGTCATTCGTTGTCAATATCATTTTACTTTTATTTACAAGGACGTCATTCGGTGGACAAATTCCAAAACGCTTTGCTCGAACGATATCATCAGTATGGAAAAATTTCTAAGGAAACGATTGGTACAGAAACTGTCGTTCATCTATTTGATCCCAACTATATCCAAGAGATGTATCAACAGGAAGGGAAATACCCGGCAATCCCACCACTCATAGAAGCTTCAAGGACCTACCGAGAATTCAAGGAAATGTCTCCCGGGTTAGGAAATGTGTGAGTATCATGGTATATATTGAATTAACAAGAGAATATGTTCTGGCAGAAATTTGGTACAATAATATAATGTCCTCCAGATGTTTTATTATAGAAATGACTTATCCAATTCCATCACTCATAAACGCCTTCGCGAACTACAGAGACGTGTTTTAAATATTATAAGGTAGGATTTGTTTTTAATTATTATTATTATGATTATCCAAATCAAACTTTCTTATATTTGGTGGCAGTCTTCATACAAATAAAATAAATGTCAAGAAATATTGATAACAAACTATTTTTAAGAGTGTGATTGTTTTGGTATGTTTTATTACTAAAACATTCAAATTACTGCAAAGACTATACGGCTTCAATTCAGGAATGGACCGGAATGGCATCGACTCCGAAGCGCAGTACAGAAGGTGATGCTGAGACCAAAGGAAGTAACAGATTACCTGCCCATGATGGAAGAAGTTGCTGATGACTTTGTCGCCAAACTGTGTCGTCTGCGAACAAATGAGGGCAAAATTGATGGCTTTTTCGATGAAGTTGCCAAGTGGAATCTTGAATGTAAGCATTAAGTCAGTCTGTCAATAATATTTTCATTGTGTTAACGAGATGAACATTTGTTTTGATTATACGGTTAACTTTGTATTTTTGTTTTGTTCCAAGACATCAAGACTACGTTGTTCGACTGAAAATAACATTTAAAAAGTCATCGTTTCATTACATACATATGGTGATATGTTTCCATGTAATATTGTATTAAATATTGTACCCGTGATCGTTTATTAAACTGCAAATATATATATATATATATATATATATATATTTGCTTATATCGTAATTTCAGCATCCGGAATGGTGTGTTTTGAGACACGAATAGGTGGCCTAGACGAAAATACGGACAGTGAAAGTCAGAAGCTCGTTGATGCTAACAGAGAAATCTTTAGTAATGGCACTGAACTAAAGTTCTCCCTGCCATGGGAACGAGATGGCTCCTCAGCCTGGCAAGAACATGTGAAAGCTGAGGAATTATTCTTTGGGTTAATAACTACGTATATTATAATTTATTTTAAGATAACTTGTATCAAAGACCCACTCATGTAGTCAGCTGTATTGTTTTAATCAGTGACTACTAAGTATCAAACACTAATCAAGTACTCCGTTGTCGCACATGCTACTATAACAAGACAGTACATACCTTTTGTGTACCAGCTGTGGACAGTTCGTTGGAATTATCTATATGTTTTCTTTCCTTTCACATATAATGCAATATTCTAAAAATTTAATGCAACACAAACGAAAAATATAAAGTGATATAATGTGAAATGAAATTGGTGAACATGGTTAGATCATCCTCATTAATTTAGTTTTTTATTATAACGTGTTGTAGAACGAGCCAGGAATACATGGATAGTACTGTACGTAAGGTAAAGAATCTGGCATCTTCAGGCGAACTCAAGGATGATCAGTACAAGCTTGTGGCATATCTCCTTTCCAGGGACGAGCTCAGTTACAAGGACATCAGTATGCTCACTGCCTCCTTCTTCGGGGACGGGTTAACATCAGTGAGTTTTACATATTTATGTTATGCATGAACTACTGGGTGTGAAAGTTTGGATATTGTTTTTGCTTCAAATTAAGAATTGGATATATACCACTTGGACACCTTATAATTTGTTTAAATATGCAAATTAGCGTCGCCATTAATAAACACCCCAGTTTCATCAATATATCGCTGATTCTCAAAAGACGGCCTAAATCTTAAGGCGGTCTATTTTTGTAAAGGCTTATTTACAACGAATCTGTGCACGCGCGAACCATGACATCGGAATAATTTAATTTTAAGATATTTACAGATACCGACTGTGAAAAAAAATTAGGAAAAAAAAAGGTAAGAATGAACTTTTTAAAAGATCGAATGGTACAAAACACTCATTTGGAATTGCAGATTCACATTAAATAACTTGCAATCAATGCATACCTTAATAAATAGCGAGTGTCACTTGCAAACCTCATAAACAAGCCCAATCTGTCGTCTGTCAAAGACGTACTTTTAGAAAGTCACGTGAGACAGATTTTGCCAAAATAAAAGTGTGTACGACCTAGTTGACTGATACTTTCGAAAATAGACCGTTGTTTGGGAGACTGTTAAAAAATGTCTGCACCCGGCAAGGGAAGTATTTCGTTTTAAAAAAAAATAACAGATACGATTTGAAAGATTTGTTTATTGATTTTAATAGTAACATAACCAAGGTTAAATATTATTATGTTACATTGATTGTACGATTACAATTGCGCGTGCACAAAAGCTTCTTCCCGTTAATAGGCCGCCGTTTAGGAACACGAGGATATATATACATTTTGAGACCTCAACTGATATGAGGTTGTTTACATATAATTAAAGATTTCCAAAACGTGATTGCTCAGTGTAGTAGTATTATGGGATGTCCCACCTTCCAGCCTTGCAAACTTTTCCTGTTTGTTTAATTCAAAAAAAAAATTTAAGTGAACTTTTAACAGTCGAAATGTTGTCACGTGAAACACGTGGACGACCTGCGTGACTATCTAGGGAATCTGAAGTCATGGAACTAATATGGAACCGATTCAGACGATTATATGGAAGAAAGTGATGACCACTCTAAAAATGAACAGGAAAGGGCAAGTGACCTACAATTGCCGGAAGCATCGGTACAAATATTGACGCGGGGGTCTCAGCACAGAGAATGACATAGCTAAAAAAATCAACAGCAGTGAATCAGATAAAGAAAATGTTATGCAAATTAGATCTGGTCGCATATGCTTTTTATTATTTGAACACGTCAAAGCCAAAACGATCAGGGTCACTTTGAAGTCAAACTGAGAATGATAATAATTTTGACCTCATATTTAATGACTGATCGTTCTGCATGTATAGTATTTATTTAACGACCCCCACCACCCCCCCAGCACAAAGGTAAACATCGGCTATTGGGGGTCATTTGAAAATAAGCATCATCATACGCAGTTATAGATGGCAGTATAAGGTCAAATTATGGAAATTTGTGACCCCGATCATTTTGCCATTGACATCTTCCTTTAAATTTTAATTTACTAATAGTAATAGTCACTTTCTGTAATATATGACAGTGCATGAGAAAACAAGGTATATTGGTCACTTCTGACAATTTAAGATTTTAAATTAATCTAAATATATAGAAATAGCAAACTAAAATGCAATAAACATATTTCAAATATCTTTATCCGTTAATTTTTTTATATTGGTTTAAGTGACACTGAAACTGAAAAGCACTAATTTTTCAGAAATCGGCCCTAAACATAAGCAGTTTTCACTATTCCGGGTTTGAATCGCTTTTAGAAAAATCGCAAATAAATTATTTTAGAGAATGAATTAGTTCTTAATATGTTGGACTTGTGTATAAGAAAACCTGTATAAGCAGAAATGCATGAAATCTTAAAAACAAAAAAATGAACTTTGTGACCTTTTTAGGCCGTTCCGTGAAAGCGACCTGTCTGGTTTTCTCGCACATGTTCACATACTGTATTTGACTGTTTAAGTGCAAATGCCTATTAAGCGCACATTCCCTTGTGGCTGCTGAGCAACGTGAACTCGTCCCTAGATCACAAGATTAAAAAAACGTAAACATCGAAAGCTGAACTCACCTTCGAAATCCCAATAATTTTGAAAAGTCAGGAGTAAAGAAGAGATTTTTTTACTTCAGCCTTGACATGTGCACTTAAATGAACGACAAATATAGTTAATTTTTTTTACCGCAAAGTGCACTTAAACG
This sequence comes from Symmetromphalus regularis, assembly GCA_032355785.1. Classification (NCBI taxonomy): domain Eukaryota; kingdom Metazoa; phylum Mollusca; class Gastropoda; order Neomphalida; family Neomphalidae; genus Symmetromphalus; species Symmetromphalus regularis. The sequence goes on from JAULBS010147834.1 coordinate 9,084, forward strand.
GTCAAATACGATATACTGAATTGTTATCAACAGGGGTAAATGAGTTTTCTTGACCGTTTTTCATGGGCTGCTAAATGAAATTGGTGTATGACAAAACTCACTGGCTTTATCTTCCCAATCGCTTCGCCAGGTCTGTTTTCTTTTATGATTGTGTTAGCGCAGGCTCGGCCAAACACAACTATGTCCAGCAAAGAGTTAGCACCAAGTCGATTAGCCCCATGGACAGAGGCACAGGCAGACTCTCCACATGCATATAAACCAGGTACAATTTTATCTCCGCCCTCCCTTGTGTATGTAATAACCTGAATAAAAAAACAACAACATTATAACAAATTTATTAATATTTAATGATCCCGCACCCAGCACAAAAAATAAATATACTCGACTAAAAAAGAAAGAAGGCATGTAATCAATAGTCATTTATTTCATAAACCAGACGACATTCGTGGCAGAAATTCTGGAATTAGATAACCACACCATTTAATCCAGAGGAGGAGGTGTGTGTACAGTAATATCACAAATTTCAGCTACAGGGTGATTCATGTCAGGGTGAGACATAAAGAAAAATATTCATCTACCCATGGTTAGCTTAACAATACTTTGAACAACTGGCCCATGGGCCCATATTTTCGAAGGTCTCTTAGCACTATGATATCGTACATCATGAAAAATGACATCACTAAAACAAATTCGAGGCTACGAATGCTTCGAAAACATGGGCCCTGGAGTATAAATGTCAACTCACTTGACCCTTGTAGTTTGTTGGGGTTCCACCCATGTTGTAGTGCACTGTGGGAAGTATGGGAATGGGTTCTTTTGTCACGTCAACACCTGCAAAGATCATGGCCGTTTCTGAAATGCCAGGCAATCTCTCGTGAAGAACTTCTGCTGGAAGATGGTGAAGTTGCAAATACATGTGATCCTTTTCTTCACCAACACCTCTACAAAAACAGTATATAAAGTTTGTTTTTACTTAACGACACCTCTAGAGCACACTGATTTTTATCTTATCATCGGCTATTGGACGTCAACCATATGGTCATTCTGACATAAGTCTTTAGAAGAAACCCACCGCTGCCACATAGGCTATTCTTTCCGATAAGCAGCAAGGGATCTTTTATATGCATTGTACCACAGACAGGACAGCACATACCACGGCCTTTGATAAACCAGTTGTGGATCTAGCTCAAACGGTAGCAAGTCTGCCTGTGATCTGGTCGGTCGTCGGATCGATCCTTTTTAGTGGACCCATTTGCAGTTTGGGTTATTTTCCATTCCAACCAGTGGTCTTTTCTCTAAAGACATATGTCAGAATGACCATATGTATGATGTCCAATAGCCATTGATAAGATAAAAATCAATGTACTCTAGAAGGGTCATTAAATAAAACAAAACTTTACTTTGTCATGCACTTCTACTGGGGTGAAACAAGAATTGTCTCCTTCAACCACACCAACAATTTCTGAATTGGGATAGCAAGTAAAGAATGTATCTGTTTACTGTGTTTTTCCCAACATGTGCTAGAGGCACTGATCTTCCATTTCTGATTTTCCCCTTTTCCATTTCTGAATTTAAGAAATTCCGTATTTTCCATTTCAGTAAATTTTATAAGTTCATTTTGTGTTCGAATGATATATTTTCCATTAAACGCACTCACACACACGCACAAAAAAACTACCAAAAAAACAAAATCTGAAATGAAAGTTGGTTAACACCAATTACGGTACATAGAGTTCAGTAATTCTTGGATTTTTGCGAAAATCTCCGAATATAATTATATAGTGATAGGTCTCGAATGAGTATACGAACCTGCCCTCTCTGATCTCTATAGTGATAGATCTCGAATGAGTATACGAACCTGCCCTCTCTGATCTCTATAGTGATAGATCTCGAAACAACGTCACGTGAAGCAAGATCCTTGGCATTTGGTGCGTATCTCTCCATAAACCTCTCACCCTCTGAGTTGACCAGAAAACCTCCTTCTCCACGAGATCCCTCCGTGATTAGACACCCTGCTCCATAGATACCTTAAAAAACATAGGTCTTATATGTATTAAACACAAAGATGGTCACTCTTTCTGTGAGAACTCTCCATAATTAAGACAACTATCTCCATAGATACCTTAAAAACATAGGTCATATATGTATTACACACGAAGATAGTCACTCTTTCTGTGAAAACCCTCCAAAACATGACAACTAGCTTCACAGATACCTTAAATGTATAGTCCCACGGAATTTAAGGGGCTTTGTGCTCTAAATATTGATTACGAATGAAACTTACATGCATTTGTGATACAAGATCTCGCTTTCATATCATGCAAGACGTTTTAACTGAACCATGGTATAGGAAATTCCGTGCTGAGTCGATCGATTTGTTTTTCACATTTAAAAATTATAATTCTTCAAATTTCAAGATTTCAAGAAATGTTTTGCATTTACAAAAATATTCAGACGTTTCAAAAGAACAGCTAATGGGAGGAATACTCGTCACGTGACTTGAAATATATACGTCACACCTCCTTCAGCGGTAAAAACCGTTATTTTTTTCGACTTATTTGTCTGTGAGCATAATTCATTATTATTTTTAAAATATTGATAATAAGCGAGATGCCATGGTTATGTAAGTAGTTGAATTAAGTATTTCTATGGAGAAAATCAAATTAATTATTTGTTTGGAAATTAATTAGATCAAGGGTCCGTGGTAGTATACATTTAACACATTGATTAATCGTTGTCAACTAACTGTCAAAATATAGATACATGGTATACACAAAACGGTTGTAGGGGTTTCGGTGAGGACCCCTGTTGTTAGGGGTTTACACATTTATACTTTTTTTAAAGACACCACTAGGGTATATCGATGTATTAATGATCGGCTATTGGATGTCAACCATTTGGTTATCTTGACATGTAGTCAAACGTGAGCCGGCCTCCAAAGTGTTTTTAGACCACTATCAACAGCTCGAGAGTCTGATATTCTACCACTTGATCACAGATGCTCATTACGTTATTATTACTAATGCTTAAGCAACAATAATTAAAATGAAAATGCATTGGTTGTCCTTATTCTTCACACATGTTTTTATAGTAGAACATTATGGTTGGAAACAAATGTTGCAAGGGGGGTGGACCTTCCACATCCCTCTCATCCAGAATCCATGTCTGCATAACAGTTCAAAGACTACTTTGTATAATCTTAATATAATATTATTGCACTGTGTTCATATGACATGCAAAAC
>JAULBS010147845.1:0-12324 GCA_032355785.1 Symmetromphalus regularis
AGTTGTGGACCACTGGTTGGAAAGGAAAATAGCCCAAACTGCAGATGGGTCCACTGAGAAGGATCGATCCGACGACCAATGGGTTGACTCCAGAGACATTCAATTGATTTAGAGAAGCCTACCACACCCATAAACATTGAACACCTGCATTATGAACTAAAATATCATCCAGATCAAACATTCGTAAATTATCTTTGTTCAGGTCTAGAAACTGGTTTTGACACTTTAGTAAGCAACATAAATTACCCACAAAAGAATGCAGAAATCTCCTCTCAGCAACAAAAATTCCAGAAATAACAACTGAACGTGCTGAAAGAACTATCTAGCAAATACATACCTGGACCATTCTTTACTGCTCCTTTTCCAGAATATCGGGTGAGTCCTATAGGAATTGCAGAACATAAATACTCTAAGAAAAAGAGACTCATTGCGGATTTGTCTTCTCCTCATGAATGTTTTATTTAGACTGTGACAGCATAAACAGTTTAATAGATAAACGTTCATACAGCCTACAATATATAAAAATTGATGAGGCTATTAAAACTATCCTGCTGTATGGTCATGGAGCTACTATGTGTAAAGCTGATATCAAAGATCCATTTAAACTACTTCCTATTAAGAAATCACAGCGGCACCTGTTTGGTATAAAATGGAATAAATTGAACTATTTCTATGTAACAGAAAAATCTCAACCTCCACTGAGGGGATTCGAACCATGACTCTCAGTTTGAGAGTCCATCGCTCTACCAACTGAGCTAATAGGGAAATTCCCACTAGCTACTGCCAGTAGGAACACTTTATTCTAACACTACTACCTATTAGTTGGTAGAGCAATGGACTCTCAAACTGAGAGTCAAGGTTCGAATCCCCTCAGTGGAGGTCGAGATTTGTCTGTTATTTCTACAACAGACTAGCCTTTGGTTGTCGATCCATTCCAGCCATCTTTGATCATCTATCTCGTGCAGTGTGTTGGATAGCAGAGAATAACTACAAAATTAACATCATCATGCACTTGTTAGATGACTTTCTATCTATCAACTAACCTTCAGAATGTGGCCTTAGAACCATATCATTACTTACAATGATCTTCAATCGTTTAAACATACCACTTTCAGTGAACAAAACAATATGGAATATCTTGACATAATTCTAGATTCGGAATGAATGGAAGCTAGACTATCAGAAAACAAAGTGATAAGAATCAGAGAATTTAATTCATTGTTTGTCACTAGGAAAACCTGTCAAAAGAGGGAACTATTGCAACTTCTTGGACATTTAAATTATGCTTGCAGAGTAATTCTCCATGGGCAGAGATTCATTTCAAATCTGATTAAGCTTTCAGCTAGTGTTCGCAAACTCCATCATCACATTACATTAACAAAAGAATGTCGTAAAGATTTGCTCATGTGGAAACATTTTATTGATGAATGGAATGGGGTATCTATATATCTATGTTACAGATTCCAAAGAATTACAGCTTTATACAGATGCAGCTTCTACATTTGGGTTTGGGGGTATTTCCAGGGTCACTGCTTTTCACAGTCATGGCCAGCAGACTTGCCAAAATTTCCTGATCAAAAACTCTCCATGGCATACAAAGAATTATATCCAACTGTGGTGGCTTCAGTAATCTGGGGTAGTTCATGGAGGGGAAAATAAATCTGTGTTAGGTGTGATAACTGGACTACTACTTGCATCATTAACAAAGGGAGGTCGAAGTGTCTAAACATCATGCCATTAATGCAAAAGTTAACTTGGTGTACAGCAAAAGCAAAGAATAATTTCTCATGTTCAGCAAAATATATTACCTCCAAGGATAATGACATTGCATTCTCTTTCTTGATTACAGATGAAGTGATTTCGCAGGCTATTGCCATAAGCAGACCCACTTCCAGTGAGATGTCGTCTATTCTTTGACATAAACTGGAGTTGAGTACCAAGGTGTCGTACCCGGTCAATGCATCCATCAACAGCAGAACAAAATCAGCCTACACAACAGATTTCCAGACTTTTTGTCACTTTCTACTGCGTAACAGCATCCAGTGTCCCCCAGAAACTACACCAGAGGTTTCAGAAAATATTCTAGTTTTGTTTGTTACCTATTGTCACCATGAACTAAAACTGGCTTACTCAACATTAAATTATATCTTTGTGGAATTCGTTTTCATTACATAAAAAATGGGAAGCCTAATCCACTTGATACCCCAATGGGACGATGCTATGAAAGACTTCAACTAGTGCTATTAGCAGTAAAGAAGGCTGTAAAAATACAAGAAACGAAATGACAAGCTATTACTTTCCCTATTCTAAAAACTATGTGCAACCATCTATCACCAAATGTTGGTATTTTTTCAATTTTTGAAAACACACTACTGAAAGCAGTGTTTACAACAGCTTTTTTTTGGTTTCTTGAGATGTGGAGAGCTAACAAGTGTTTGCAAGTTTGATTCCTCTTTTGTGTATGAGTGACATTACATTCACAGATTCATGCGCCCATCTTGTTCTCAAAACCTCAAAAACTGACCCATTCAGGAAAGGTCTCACCATTCAACTGCACAAAACAGAAGGCCCTGTATGTCCATATACCTTCGTGGAAGATTATATGCTCGTGCGGAAATTACAAACATCCAGTCGACAGGATCTCTTATTTGCTCTTCCTAATGGTAATCCGCTTACCTGAAAGTACTTCATAGAACACCTTAAACTTGTTCTCTCTCTCATAGAGGAAAAGCCTATGAATTCCAATGGGCACTCTTTTTGCATTGGAGCTGCCACAACACCAGGTCAAGTCAAGATGGATGCTCATCTTATCCAAACATTGGGATGGTATATATCTTAAAGTCAGTAACCTTCATAGCAGGTTTCACGAAAATATTGTTTCAATGAAAATTTCTGGACAAGTAATAGTTATACCCACACTTTACAAAGTATATCGGTGAATATCCTACAGTTTAGGTCATGGAGCCGGAAGTAGGGTATAATGTTTCATAGAAGGATTTTCTATAAATAAATAAATACTATTTCACAAACCCAAGCATCTAGTAATTTACACACTGTCAGAAAATATAACAGTATATATAATATAATACAACTATAATCATTCAGACAATGTATCTAGTGACGTAAAGCTGTTCATTCACTGCCAAACCACCATCTGCTTGAATTAACCAAACTATGTAACATGAATACTAAACTGACAGCATTTGAGAAGACTGTGTGTCTTACGACCCATCCCAGATAAAGGAAAGGATTATTTGTTTAACGACACCCAGCACATTGTTAATTCAGCTGCTATTAGGGGTCAGACATGTTTTGCAACTCATGGTCTTTAGAGGAAACCCACTACAGCCAAATAGGCTACTTTTCCCAATTACAAGAAACGGATTTTTATATACATTTTCCCACAGACAGAAGAGCTTTGATAAACTAGTTGTGGACCACCTATCCATTGAGCCATTTGGAGCACTTACTGTTAGTTAGAGCTAGTGTCGATATTAAAAATCCCAAGCCTTGACTGAGATTTGATCCCAGCACCTACCAGTCATGAGTCTGATAGCTTAACCACTAAACCATATGAAAGGATATACATTAAAATATTCACACACACCAAAATATCTATTCCAGGAGAAAGTGTGTACAAAATACTCTAGCTGCTAATTAAAAGAGAAACCTATGTGATGGCAGCTGATTTCTTTTTTAAACCAAGTGTCATAAATACCATACATAGCCCTCAAAGTTCATAAAAGCTAACAGCAATACTGTAGTAAAAGCTGTCATAAAATTGGTTTGTACTGCCTTCACAAAAACATAAATATATTATGTAGTATGCTTGTATTCTTGTAATTGCCATCACAGTTCAACAGTAAAAGGATTCAGTGATGGCAATTAAGTGCCATCACAATATCATCTGTTGTTTCAAGGTGCAACTGTTTGATATTTAATGGCTGTAGATTAAAAAAAATAAGCTTGACTGTTAAACAAACATTTCCTTCTTAATGTCTTTTGCTTGTACGACACTGATAGCAGCAGTCATTTGATAATCTGATGTTTCCTCCATCACCGCAATCATCTCAGCCAGCTGTCATCACAATTCATCGTAATTCACTCCAATTAACAACCCCAGCCTGAGTATGACGCACATCACACAACAACAAAACAATATGGGATCATCTATTATATATGTTTCTCTATTAAAACTATTGATGTTTTTTTTCTCAAATGTTGTTTTTAATCTTTTACAATGAATAAGCAAGGGCGTTGGAACTGGGCGGTGGGCGGGGGAAGGGGGGGGAAGTGGTTTGAAGCACCCCCAATAACTTACATAAATATGTTCCTTATTCATCATTGAATTATTCATCGACAAATTCTGATGTTCAGAAATGGGAGAAGCTCCCCTAATATGAATTTTGTTTCAACGCCCCTGATATGAATTGTAATGTGGAGGGATTTAAATAATATTATGAGTTAATGTGACTTTAATCAGGGTTTGAAAAATTACTTTAAAACATTCTTACCCAAAGGCAAGTATAATTTGCCTATTTACTTGCCATAATATTTTTTCCCTTGCCCATCTAAAAAAAGACTAAACAAACACACTAAAAATGTTTCATGTAAAGAATGTGAATACACAACAGAAGCAGATACAAGGAGATTTAAAGGGTTTAAACACCATACTCTGGGCACCAATTTTAATTTTTTTTCACGTTATAATTTGGTTGCAACTTTACACATAATGTTAAAAATCATTAAAATATTTTTGACATATCTTCCAAAATGTCCATCTGCCTCTGTAAAACATTGGCTAACTGCAATGTATGAGTAAATGTATTATACTAATAATATAACTCTTAATGATTTTGACTGAGTTCTGTTGGGAGGACCCAGTTTTCTACACCCACCACCCACAAAATAAAATTTCATATAAAGCATGTGGATGAGACTCAGCAGTTCATGGTTGGACATTGCACTCTCTAGCTGAAGATAATGGTTCAAACACTATTGGAGGCTGGCTCACACACGACAACGTGTCAAAATTTCCAAAAGTTTGATATCCTATAGCTGATGATTAATAAATCAATGAGCTCTAGTGGTGTTATTAAACTAAACAAAACAATGAAACCATGTGTGCATAGGATGAAAACAGACCTACCAAAGCTTCACATATTGTCAGTGATTTCTTAAATGAATAGCACCTTGAAATAATTTGCTCACAAAGGTTAACATTTAAAAGGACAGTCCTAACACTAACAGTTTTAAATGTTTGTTTGATAGAACAGCAGCTATTGAAAAATAATATAAAACAACTTTCAGAGACTTTTCTAAAAGTAATTTATTGCAATTGCATTTCAGTAATCTAACATAATAGTGCTTCTGAATCACTACTCATGCTTGTTTGTTTGACAATACTGTCCCATGTCCATCGAGAATCCCTGTGCTATATATAGAACTAGGAGGGATAACTCTAATACTAATTCATTTGTGTTAAACTGTTCCTTCTTGGCTATTCCTATAATCATTTTTTTAAATGTTTATCGCTCGTTAACCCTTGCTTCTATCCCTGAATATAGTATCCAGCATAGATAGAAACAATCAAGGGTGATCGATGGAGTCATTTATTATGACAGAAATACATAAAACATTGTAACTGATGTATGGAAACAACTTGGTGATGCCAGTTATAAAAATGTGCTCTATCATTCGATTACATTTATGCAAATAAGAAATGTTGTCATTGTACTGAGAATTTAATTACTTGAAAGTTTACTTGCCCACAGGCAAGTTAGATCTTGCAAATCACTTGCCCAACCATCAAATTTAACTTGCCAGGGGCATCAGTCTTATTTTTAGTAGTATTTTTAACCCCTGCTGTAATGTGATTGGATTTGAATAATGTTCACGGTTAATGTGATGGGATTTGTATAATGGTGATAGTTAATGTGAGTGTAATGTAATTGGATTAGTATAATGGTGATAGTGTAATGTGATGGAATTTAAATAATGTGACTTTTGATCTTAGAAACATATCACTTTATTAAAGGAGGTAATTGTATATGCTTTAAATAAGGTGTTAAAATATGAAATTCCCTATATTATTTTTAATAAATTATGAAATAAAACTAAGCAATTATTATTTACGAGAACTGGTATCAATTCCTGTCTGATGGACGTTTATGTATAATTTAATTTGTTTATGTTAGTTTATGTATAATTCAATAAATTCTTTAACAGGCCATATTATTACATTGTGATTGGAGTCAAATATGGGAAAGAAAATGTCAACATGTGTTGAATACAACTGAGAATATATAAGTGGCAGAATGTCTAAAGATATAAGGTCCTTCAAAATGCATTACCAGCTTCAGTTTTAATCAGGGACCCAGTTTTATTTTCCACTGAAATTACGTTCCAGCCAGATAATTTATTCACAGAACAGATAATCACTGAAAGAAACATCTGATATCATTACTCTTTTGATGGTGATTCATGAGTGCAAACCCTGAAAACTTTACCTATGTGTCCCTTGGACTCTGCCTTATGCAGAGATATGGGTTACAACAAGATAACACTTCTGTTATTTTAGACCACATTGTTCTAAGAAGTTCTTTAGATGAAAACTAAATGGGATATCCTGATTAAGATCATTAATAGGATAATTAGTCATTTTAAACAAGTGACAGCAACAAGTTAACATGTAAAATACTGTATGTATGTATGCCCACAAAAGACTGTCAGATTAAATGCCAGAAATTAATGTGCTTATATTAAATAAATGTTCAAGCATGCTTGCTGTGGATACAAGGTCTGATTTACACCGGGCATTGTATCCACCACAAGAAGGGTAAAATATGAATCTGCAATTTACAATAAAGAAAATTCTGGAAATTAAACTTTGTGCCAAATTAAGGATAATTTAGAAGCATTGAGCTAAAAGCTGAGGTGAAGTTGAATGCAATTTTGATGGTTCTCCAAAATAATTTTATTAGGACCCTTAAACATTAAATTTTGAACCAGAAAAAAAATAATAGTCCTATGTAAAATACTTTGTCCATGTGACAAACATCAACTCAAACACTGCAGGGCAATAAATCCTATAGCTTAATCACTATGGTATCATATTATGTTACATTTATCAGGAAAACTCAAATCTAGATTTATTTCAAGATTAGTACAGGTCACTGATGCCTGGAGAAGAGACAACGTTTTAAAATTCATTCACTTTGTCAGGAAAATATTGATTTTTACATTTAGGCTTTTTGGAAAACATTTTGGAATTATTTTTTAATGAAATAAAAATACCTAAATTGTTTTAAACTCTAAGCAATTGGAAGGAAAAATCTATTATTGCTCATAACAAAACAACAGTCAACCGAGTAGCATAGCCCATGTGAAAACTTTCAAAATCAGGCCATAATGCATATTTTGTTTAGAATTAATAAAATTGAAAAATAAGATGAAGATCGGGTCTCTGAAAAAAGGGGTCATCGGTGCATTTTGGGTAAATGTAACAGTCTTTGTTAATTTACATTCACGTATTGTCAACAGAAAATTATATTTTAGGGGGACAATTCATTTTGTTATGTTTTATTGTTGCAATTTGATAAGAGAAAATTGTTTGAACTTTTTTCTGTTACATCAAAATTGAAAAACAAACAAAAAATATTGGATTGGATTGTACCAATAGACCTCTCTCCACTCTGGCTACACCTGTGTAAATGTCATACATACATATTATTAAACATATTTGACTTCTTCTTTTTTTAAATATTTGACTTGTAAATTACCAAAAAATATTTGACTTGTATATTACCAAAAAATTATTTTATTTGTCTTATGAATTTGTTTCTGAAATGGTTTAAAAGTCATACTAAAATAACTGATTTTCAACATGAAAATTGCAATAAAGATGTTTAACAATATAAAATAAACAATTACCCTTTGGTATTTGCAAATCCATTATTTCTGAACCTGGGAGAGACAGTGAAATGACTGATTCTGTGTGATTAGGTGCCATTATGCCAGTGCCTGTGAGAGACAGTGAAATGACTGATACTGTGTGATCTATTAGGTGTCATTATGTCTCCACCTGTGAGAGACAGTGAAATGACTGATTTTGTGTAATCTATTAGGTGTCATTATGTCTCCACCTGGAAAAGACAGTGAAATGACTGATTCTTTGTGATCTATTAGGTGTCATTATGCAAGCATTAAGAGCTGAGAGTTGCTAATCAGACGTGTCAGAATAAAACATCATTATACAGGAAGTCTAAAGTCTTGCCTGAGACAAGTCTGATGAGAGAAAGTCTCATAATCTCTCGTCAGAGACAGTACGAGCTGTGATGTTCCCAAACTGGCATCCCGGAATCTATTTCAATGTGCGTGTTCACAGTATTGAGTTTTAGATTAGCAGGGTGTGAATCGGAGAGACAGTAACTATTCACACGGAGCGACAGTAACTATAGATCTCATCAAGAATTAAAAGCTTATCACCTTTATTCTCTCATTCTAGTCATTGGAAGAGTGCTAGCTGCTCATCATATAATATTGCTTTAGGATTGAAAATTATATATCAAAATTATCCGATTGTTTTATTTTTTATTTTATTCATGAAAGAAGTAATAGGTTTTTTGTTTACCATCAGATAATTTTGTTTTGGGTTTGAAAATTATCAAAAATATTCTGTAGTTTTATTTTTTATTTTATTCATGAATGAAATAAAAGGCTTTTTGTTTGCCATCGGGTAATTTTGTTTTCAGTTATAAAAAATATACAAGAACTGTAAAAAAATTAATTCAGTAATATTCAGTAGTTTTATTTTTTATTTTATTCATGAAAGAAATAATAGGCTTTTTGTCTGCCATCGGGTAATTTTGTTTCAAGTTATAAAAATATATGTACAAGAACTGTAAAAACATTAATTCAGTAGTTTTATTTTATCCAAATAATAAAAAATAACAGGTTTTTAAAATCTTTTTTAAGTTAAAATACATTTGTACATAATTTTAGTTTTATTTCATTTATTTTTAAAAATAATGTTACATCTTAGTTTATTTTATCACAATTTGGTTAAATAAGAATTCCATTTGTGTAATTGTGATATTTATCAGGACTGCTACAAGATATGATCAGATTTATGCATAAGAAAACATTTAAAGGTGAACAACCATAGTTACAAATATCATATTTTGCTATTTTTACACCTTTTTTTTACATAATATATTAGTGATAAATAATTGTATATTAATTGATCTCTATAAACATTATAGCCCAATTAATCCCAATGTACAAGAAGAATATTGAGCACTCAAAGCATTATAGTGTTCTACAGTACTATGAGGGTTCTTCCCTAGGATGAACATGGGTCCCAAGGTCACATAGGTCATATGTTGTCATTTTAAGTATACTAATAAACTGCTTTAATTGATAGTAATTTGTTGTTTAGAATTTAATTGATGACATACTCTAACTTTAACATAAATACTGTTATGAGGACTTCCACTATTTCCTGTCTGATGCACGTCAAGTATTTCCACATAGAATTATAATTTTTTTCTTGTACTAGTAAATTGCTTTAATTCATAGTAATTTGTTGTTCAGAATTTAATTGATGACATACTCTAACTTAAACATAAATACTGTCACGAGAACTGCTATCAATTCCTGTCTGATGCATGTTTATGTATTTCCCTATGGAATTATAATCTTTTTCTATCAGTAAATTGCTTTAATTGTTTGTAATTTGTTCTCACTGCATGTAATTGAGCGTATGCTCTTTAAAAGGCAATATATTTCAAAACAATTTTTTTTTGAGGACTGCCATCTTGTATGAAATCTACATGTATTTTGGCTTTTTTCGGGTTATGCATAAATTTGCTGCATTCTGAAATGAAAGGCTAAATTTATATTCAAATATGATTAAGAAAGGTCAGTTAAAACAAGATTTATTTCATATAGGCTAAATGGTATAAGTGTGTGATAGTCTAGTTAAAAATGTTTATATGAAATTCTGGTAGTGTAAGAAAGATTAATTTCATGACAGTGTGCTGCATCATTAGCTGGTAGCATTTAAAAGCAAATCACCACATGAGAAATGTGAAACAAATCCCCACTGAGAATTAATTTCTCATCAGAAGAGACACTGCAGCCATCACTAAGAGAAGTGATTAGCATGCCTTATTTTTTCAAAATGGTCAATCTAATAGAAAAAAAAATTGTTTAATGATGCATAAATATAGAAATTTCTCACAAAACTGGATCTATTATAGCAAGCACATTTACCAAGCAGAAAATTAGAATAAAATGAACAATAATTAACATATGAAGAAAACTTCAAAGCAGTCTTCATAATGTCGACAAGGCCATCCCAATGTAAAATTGCCTTGCTGCAGCTGAATTAAGTTTGCATGCAGGAAATGAAAATACCACCTATGCCTTGCTACATGTAACTTAAATTCACATGAAGAGAAAATCACAATCATTTCAGTATTGATTTTATTCCAGTATGTCTGTCCTTTGTACTGCCAAGTAGTCAAGCTCTTCATCTAGCTTTACATTTAAATTATATATATTTTATTTCTTTAATTGAATTCCTTAACAAGTTTGTCCTTTGTGGCTTGCTAAATAAAGTCTAACCTGTCTAACTAACCATCTATAGGAGTAACAAAAAGTGTCCTCTCAAGACAGGTGGTTGCTTAATACAGGTTAAAAAGTAATAAATCTGCTGGTTTGAAAGAAAATAATGGTGACTTTAAGACTGGTGGCTGCTTAATACAGGTTAAAAAGTAATAAATCAGCCGGTTTGGAAGAAAATAATGGTGACTTTAAGACAGGTGCTTGCTTAATAAAGGTTAAAAAGTAATAAATAAGCTGGTTTGGAAGAAAATAATGGTGATTTTAAGACAGGTGGCTGCTTAATACAGGTGGCCACATAAGTGGGTTTGACTGTAGTCAACCTGTTCATCTGCCAAATGCCAGTGTCTTTACATTTAAATTGTATGCACGTTATTTATTTAACTCACCTCCTTCTTATACTGCCAAATACTAATATCTTTACATTTAAGTTATATATATTTTATTTATTTAAAGGACCTTTTCACCAAACTGGTTTAACAAAGGTGCATGTGCTGTCCTGTCAAGGAATAGTGTATATAAAAAAATCCATTGCTGCAAAGTGAAAAGACTGTTTAAGAAATATCTGATTAAAAGATACCAAACACTGGCTAAATTTGTATCAGAATGTCTTTTTTTTTGTATGCATGTGTATCAATACATAAAACCCACAACTGGTTATCAAAGGCCGTGGTATGTTTGTGGGATGGTGCATATAAAAGACCCCTTGCTGCTTATCAGAAAACAGTAGCCTATGAGGCGGCAGTGGGTTTCCTCTAAATACATATGTCAGAATGACCATATGATTGACGTCCAATAGCCGATGATAAGATAAAAATCAATGTGCTCTAAAGGCGTTGTTAAATAAAAGAAACTTTACAATACATAAAACTGAAGAACTGTGTCATTGATGATGCTCTGTTCATTCCACAGTAGAGTTCACATCAAGTTCAAGACATCCGTTCACAGGACACCAAATCCCAGTGGTCAATGACTTTCCATTCACTAAGTCCACTCAATCACAAGCCCCAAGCTGCTAGCTTCACAAGGTAGTATGTTAACCCACTTAATAACATACTCAGCTGACTAGCCTCATTAGCCAAGTGGTTAGATCATGTGGCTCAAGGCTGGTAGGTACCAATCCTACCATCAGCTCTAATCTAGTGATATTCAAGATAAGAGATGCACAATCACTTGCATTGACCAATGGTCTAAATCAATCATTCCCAAAATGGGCGGTACTGCCCCCCCTTTTCTGGGGGTAGTGGAAAGATCCAGGGTGGCGGTGAGGAAAAAGAGGGTTGTAGGGGTGACAGGGTGGCATCAGAACCAAGTAATATTTTTTTTACAAAAACCTATATAACAAAATCCATGTCACAAACACTCAAGGAACACATATAATATGCTTTACAAAGAATAGAATTAATATAAGAGTTATACATGAAAGCATGGTTTTATTTTATTCTGTCGTCAGAAATTGGAATTAAAAGTCTGAATGTTTGTTTGTATCTTGGTGATGTGGTCTGGACAGGACATATGCCACACACCAGCCAGATCAGACAGATTAGTTGCAGTTTTGAATTTGCAGAATACCTAATACAAAGAAAGAGGTTTGTCCTATGTGAGTGAGGTGGAGGAGGGGGGCACTAGGGATGTAGCCTGGGAGCCAAGAGGACAGCACAAAATGTTTGGGAACCACTGATATAGATTATGTATTGT
>JAULBS010147867.1:0-12321 GCA_032355785.1 Symmetromphalus regularis
CATGTCATATCATCAGTTTGCCACTCATTACTATTACTATAAATATTAGACTTATTATTATCCTGTATTGTTTTTTTTATGTCCCCTACTTATTTTGAACAGTATATGTTTATCTCAGATGTGGGCTACATGTATCAAAACATAGAGGAGCTAGCAAACGAAGTGGAGTCTGATGATGAACTTACACAAGAATATGATTATGTAGACCCAGCAAATCAAACTGTCATAGGTAAGTTCTTTGCATAAAATGTTTGAATTAATTTAATCAATTTATTTCTTTGGTACAACTTAATAAAATAAGATTACCTTTTTTCTTGTCTGTTTAGAGAATGTGAACTTTTTTCACTAGACCCACTACACGTAAGTGCACATTTTGAATAAATAGAGATAACTGAATAAATTGCATTGTTGATGTATGATTATTAATTGATACTCTTGGAAGAGCCCTTTTACAACACTTTAAACAGTTTTCTGGATTTTGTCACTAGGATCTTAATCATGTTGCGAAAATTGTAAATCATTGTCTTTTTCAAAGCGACGTCACATGGACTTAGCGAGTTTTGAGAAATCACTTTTCAGTTGGAAAACTGTCATCCATTATTTACTCTAAATATTTGTACAGCTGTTATTGTGTGACCAACACTTACATGTACAATACAAGTTTTAACTTTAAATTTAAGTAAAATGGTATTTGTCAAGAGTATTGAATATTAAATATATGGCCTTTCCTTGAGAATTATCTGTTTATTTCATTCTTGGATGACTCTCCTCTAAAAGAGTTTCAACATCTATTGCGTGTCAGTGACCAGACAAGATACTAAATCAGTGCTGGTAGGAAGTGATATATGCTAAAATTATGACATGTACTATATACAATACTTGTGCCATGGTTATATTGTAAAATGTTGATTATGTAGTGTGTTTATAATGTAACTGATAGTTTTTTTAAATTTTAGATGAAGACTTGAATCTGCCAGTTTCTCCAACTGGTAAAAATAAAAGGACATCACAGGTAAAACATTTTGTTAATTTTGGTGTTTAGTCTAAAAAAAAAAGAAATGTTGCTCGTCTTGTTTACCTATGATTATGTTCTAAATTAGTTCTGCAAAATATTTCCAGTTTTGCCATTTGTGATTTAAACCTAAATGATACAATTGCTGTTGTGATAATTACAATACAAACTGAGTCCTTGAGATACTTTTACAAAATATGTGATTACTTTGTTTGTTTGTTTTAATGACATCCCCCTTCACACCCCTTCACAAAAAATAAACATCTGATCAGTTGTTTGGGAAATGTGATTGCATGCATTTGTGAATGTATCACTGTAAAAACATGGATGATACCAGATTTTTATTAAAGTGAGAATCCTGTCCCATTTTGACAATTTACCCTTTTAAAAGTTCACGATGACAAAAGACATTTGATAAATTCTGAGAAAATCGCAATTGCATATTTTTCTACTAAAGAAAAATCTAAAATGTTATATAATTTCTATAACCCATGATTATGTCATAAAATTATAAAATTTAAGATTTAAACATGATTTTTCTCAGGACTTTACAAAGATCACTTAATACCTTGTGTTTCTCAGTGGATGATGCATTGTGATTGTGTACTCTGCTACTGATTTGCAGGAAGAAATTGAAGATAGCCCTCCTTCAAAGAAGCAAAAATCAGAAGAATCTGAGCTTCCAAAGCCCGACTCTTTATTAGTTGAGAAAGAAGTGTGTAAAACAAAAAATGATTCCAGTACCAAGGAAGAATTGAAACAGACAGAAAGTGAATTCAGTACTAAAGATGCCGTAAATAAAACACTCGACACAGAGAATGAGCCAGCTGAAGAGATTAAGAAAGATGCAGATCAGAAAGACAAGAAAATGGACTCTGAAAGTGATGATATGGCAGACACTTTGACTTGTATCATCTGTCAGGAGATCTTGCATGACTGTATAAGGTACATTGTCATGGTTATATTCCATGTAACTTTTGTTTTTATTTATCTATTAACATAAGTTTGAAGAAATTAAAAGTACTTAGTAAATTAATCTGTTAATTTCAGGGGCATAAATTCTGGGGATGAGGAAGAGGACACATTCCCTGCACTTTTTGGACAGGGTGATGCCTATATTATTATTCCGCACCAAACTTTTTGTTTTGAAAAATTGAAATTAAAATGCCTAAATAATAATCTTTCCCAGTATTTCTCTTTATTGTATCAGTGTAAACACTTAACCATATGCTCTTAGCACAAATATACCGAAGTACACATGTTCTATAATGGCGTCAAACTTGGGGAAACAGGGGGACACATCCTCCCAGTTTTTCGACATGGGGCTGCTCCATTCTCCCCCCAGTCATTGGACAGGAGTGATGCTCTGTCTGCCCCCCCCACCCCCACTTTCAGGAAGCGAATTTTGCCGTTGGTTACTTCGATAGATTGTGTTACCAGCATCATAGTTCAAACACTTAAACTGGGTTAATTCTGTGACTAGATTTGCACTTCAAAATATCCATAGTATTCACATGACTAGCTTTACAAATTACATGTCAAATAATGTATTGAAAAAAATTAAGATAAATGTTATTCTTATCATTAAAAAAGTCTAAAATGATACAATGAAACTACTCCTTTTTTCTGTATTATAGTTTCAACGTCCCACAAGCAGTGTGTTAATTTTTCAGTTGAAGTCGTGTCTAGATATATACATTTGTGTTGTAATTTCGACAGTAACGATTGTGTAGTTGCAGGTGTTCCATCACAAATTGTGTTTTTCTAATTCATAGATCAACAGGTGAAATTTACTGAGTAATTATTTTCTCTTGTAATTAGTATTTTCAGTGTCTGCAAGTAAACCCATTAGAAATGTTTATTTCATGTATTTGCAGCTTGCAGCCATGTATGCACTCATTCTGTGCTGGATGCTACTCTGATTGGATGATGAAGTCAGACAAATGCCCATCGGTAAGATGATAAGAAAGATTTCTCTTAGATTTAAAGTTTGAATTTTTCCCGTTCAGACATTTAACAACATCCTTTACTTGTACTAAATCCACATGCAACCTCACTCTTTCATCAATTGATATGTGATACAGGAAAAACACTTTAATTATCGATGTAAGTTTTAAAAATCTTTCACACTTTTGCAGTTCACTATCTGTGTTTAGTATTTTGTTTGTTTTACCCAGTGTTATTTTTTTCTGCTTTAGTGTCGACTTAAAGTGGACAGAATAAACAAGAATCATATTGTGAACAATCTCGTGGAAGCATTCTTAAAAGAACATCCAGGTGGGTTTGTCTGCTGTTAAAAATATATACCCTTATTATTTCTTCCTTTCAATTCAGCTTGAGCTTGAAAATTAACTCTTTTTAAAGCTCATTTAACTTGATAGAATACTGTACATCAGGGAACTGTTTCTGGTTATAATTAAGCTAAGTTTGGATCATATTGTATGAGTAACGATCCACACCCCCAGCACAAAAATACATTGGCTTTTGGGGGCTATGTTTGAGATTGCTATACAGTTCTAATACAATAAATGTACAGCTGTAATCAGTTTGTTTCTAAGCAAAATTGTAAAAACAAAATGTTTTATGTACACACATAACAGAAGAGGCTACTACAGTGCTTAACTGATTCACTGCTGATGAACATTTAACAACGTCATTTTCTGTGTTGAGCATTTTTTCTGAATTTGTTAAAAAATAGGGATTTGTGTGATTATAGACCTCTCACTTGCCCTTACCTGTTCGTTTTCAGTCATCGTCGCTTGCTTTCATATAATTTATTGATATAATCCTTGTCTAAATCGGAGTTCATTATTAGTTCCATGGTTTCAGATTCCCTAGACAGTCACGCAGGTCATCCACGTGTTTCATGCGAACCTGACAACATTTCCACTGTTAAATATTTAGTTTTAATTTTTTTTTTTAAATAAACAAACCAGTAAAGTTTGCATGGCCGACCGAAAGGACATACCTTAATACTACTACACTGAGCAATCATGTTTTGGATAGCTTTAATTTTAGGCAAATGACCTCATAACAGTCGAGGTCTCAAAATGTATATATATGTCGCCAACACAAGTATGGAAAGTGGTTTCAGACGTAAATATACCTCGCCTGCAGTGAATCAATTAACACACTAGTGATCAATTCAGTGTAAAGATTGCATACATAATACTGTTACATATATACATGTATATCTTTCAGAATGTTTTTTTAATATGTTTTTTTATTATTGAAATAACAATTTGCTGGATCTGACTTTAATATTGTTTTGTGTGTTTTGTTTAAAGATAGGAAACGACCTGAAGATGATATCAAAGATCTTGATAACAAGAATAAAATAACTAGAGATATGGTAAACATTTTTATTTCTAATTTAGGCCATGGTTTTTTGATTAAATATTTCATGGAACGGCCAATATGTTTACAAAAGCCCCGCTGGAAAAATACAATTTTAAGAGGTATTTTTTAAATTTCTTTTTGCTCACCCATACTCATGTTTTCATTCCCGACCAAAAAGAGAAAATTCATAAAATCTTTCCAATGTTTTCTGTGAGAGTAAAATTGACGATTTTGATTAGAAAGTTGCAAGTGATTTTTTACTGTCAGCCAAATAACTTCTGTGGCCATAGTCATATATATTGGTGGGGTTTGGGTGTTTTGAAGAGAGTAACCCCATAGCTAGTGTATTTTTTGAACATTCTTGAAGCCCTGACTAAACATGTCTTGTAACATTTGCAAAATCCTTTACTCTTCATTTGTCTGGTACTGAAGTTGTATTGATTTTAATATTTTGTTTTATTCATCTGAGTACAGAATAGTTATGTAAAAATGTCAAATAATTATTAGGCCACACTCTTTTTATTATTCAAATTCCCATGTCCCCAGATTTAAAAATAAATATAATATTTTGGATGACTAGTTTTAACCTTCAGAAAATAATTGACTGATTCCATTCCAGATGTAAATTGAATGTGGCATACCTGATTGGCTTAAATAATGCATTTTAAAACTTAAATGGGCTTTTACTATTTGACAAAATAAAGAGTAAATTTGTTTTAATTATTAATATTATTTTTGATTATTCTATACTGTAATTAGCTTTTAATTGGATCTAACTTGATCAGTTTGAAAATTTAAATAAACACAGACCAAAATGGAATTATTATTTTTATTGCATTTCTGCCAAAATGTACATCAGTTATTTTAAAAATGTTTGGCTTTTCAATTCTCTGTTTCAGTTGTATCCTCAGAGAAAGAAGCACAAGGAGAAAGTGTGCTGCTCTGACACTGATGGGAGTTCCGAAAATAGCACAGATAGTGAAGACTACAGTGATTCTGATGATTGTATGTCTCCTACTTCAACACCACCTGCTATCATTACAGCGTACATGTTAGTATATAGCACAATTGCAACACCGATGTTCGTAAATAGTCTTAGTGTCATTGCAACACTCACTTTAGTAAATAGTCTTAGTGTCATTGCAATATATACATTAGTAAATAGTACCATTACAACACTCATGTTCATAAATAGTCTTTGTGTCATTGCAATATATATATGTTAGTAAATAGTACTATTACAACTCTCATTCTTTCGTAAATAGTCTTTGTGTCATTGCAACACTCACTTTAGTAAATAGTCTTAGTATTATTACAACTCTCATGTTCGTAAATAGTCTTTATGTCATTGCAACACTCACTTTAGTAAATAGTCTTAGTATCATTGCAACACTCACTTTAGTAAATAGTCTTAGTATCATTACAACACTCACTTTAGTAAATAGTCTTAGTATTATTACAACACTCACTTTAGTAAATAGTCTTCGTGTCATTATAACATTCTTGTTAGTAAATAGTGTTAGTATCATCACAACTTTCACGTTAGTAAATATTATTTTAGTGACATTTTCAATTCAATATTAGTTTAAAATTGTTAAATATTTATATTATATTTTAAAATATATTTTCTTACTCAGTAGAATACTTGGGTTCTTATTTTTTTTACTACCTTCTAATTTTATCTTAATTTTGTTATTCATTTCATTGAAAGAGAAATATAATTGATAGAAATTTAGTTTATTAAAATTAGATTATGCCTTTAATACTAAACAAATACATTCTGTACAGTGTGTTATAATGATGAATGATTATGATGTGTTGTCCTCGTGTCTATTTCCAGTCCACCAGGTGGAAATTTATTTGGTTTTGGTACTCCTGTGTTTGGAACAATAAGGTAAACCTTCCATTAGAATATTTTATTTTAAATTTGACTATTTTGTATATCTAATTAAATCTAATAATAGCTATTCAATTGTAGTCTATATTTAATCATGTTGGTTTTTGTGTTTTGGGTTGTTGTTTTTTGGGGAGGGGGTTTAAGGGAAGGGGTATTGTTGGGTTTTGTACTCTTATCTTTTCAAATATAATTTAGCAGAGAACTGTAATTGTGTAAAATTTAGGTTCATATTTAATCTTTCTATTAATATAATTACCCAAGTTTATCATAAATTCGAATGCTTAGTATAGGCACAGATTAAACATGTAGAATGTTATGCTAAATCTGTAACAGCTGCAGATAGCAAACAAATGCACTTGATTTAGAGAAGATTTGTGTCATCTTTATTTTACTCAAGAATGAAATTCACATTTTATGTACAACAGAGTTTTATCTTTTTTTCTTCTTAGACCACCGAGAACTGTTTGCCGACAGTGCCAAGAGTGGACCGACTCAACAAATGAAGCAAAATGTAATAATGAAATTGTTGGAGGACTTAAAACAGGTTGAATAGATCTATAGTTTTATATTTAAATTAGAAAGTTATAAAATGACATATAGCAGTGACGAATTAATTTACTAAGTTATTTCAAGCTGATAATTGGACTCATCTGATTTCTTAGATTTCTTTTATCTTATGTCAAACATGTATCACAAAACCAAAAACTATTTATCCCCTAAATAAACATTCCTTTCTTTCATTCATTCATTAAACAGTGTACTGGGCTTTTGTTATAGAAACATTTCTTTCTGTTATAGCTTGTAATACTGTGAAGAATGATATTCTCACTGGAACAGAAACAGTGGATGTTGGAGGTGGAGCATCAACCAGTGCTGTGACCATAGGAGCAGAGGGAGACAATCAGCAGGCATCATCTGGAGATGGTATTTGGTTATTATGTTGATTGAGATTTAAGTCTTGTTTTTTTTTATTTGATAAACAAATGACTAATATCAGTTAAGTTTATCCATCTCTTGCTTTTATTGGATTGCTAAAATCAAATTTATAAATTCACATTTGTTACTTATTTTTAAGGTGACTTACAGAGTGTTGTTTTAAGATTTCTTGACAACAGAGGTTAAAATTAATTTTTATTGGAGTCTGTTTTGTAAAATTCCATTCACTCAGTTTACATGTAGGTCAGGATTCTGAAACATTATGATCAATGTTATGTTTTGTTGATATCTTGAATTTAAGGATTAGGTATTAAGGATAAAAAAAAAAGTCATTTGGTAAAAGTTTCCTAGTGCCTTCTGAAATTCACATGCTTGATATTTTACTTGTTAGTTTTTAGGTTTGCTAATTTTGGTTACAATTGTTTAGTTCAGCCATCCAGAAGCAAAGTTGACAGTACATTAGAGGAAGATGTGAAGATAATGCCAACACCTCCCAATTATGTGTGCATTCCAGCTCAAAATCATGTTCTGTGCCAGTGTTGTCTGCAGCCCATGCCCGACAGACGGCACGAGCGACTCCGTAATCCAACCATTCCAGCACAGCAATGTAGGTTTGTCTGCCATCTTGTGTATGAAAGAGTACCAACCACTAGCTCATTAAAGTTTGTTTTATTTAATGACGCCTCTGGAGCACATTGATTTTCATCTTATCATCAGACGTCAATCATATGGTCATTCTGACATATGTTCACAAGGAAACCCACAGAGTAAAAAACAAAACACATAAATATTATTGTTAGATTATTTAAGAAAATATACTTTGTACTTTGGTCTGATAAATTTGTGCAGATAATTTTGTTTTCCTATATATCACACAATTTCAGAAACCCAGTTTTTGTTTACACTTTAAATTACTATCACTACATATTTAGTAATGAGTTATGCAAAATGAAAGGGGTTATCTGAATATAGTTTGAATGTCATTCCAGTTTTAATTATCTGTTGAGATAGCAGTGAAATACATTTCTCACAAACTAATTGTAAAAAAATATTTAGTTTATCTAGAAACCTATGACCAATGATTTTGTTTTTGTTTCCAAAGTAAACCAATGCCCTGACAATGTATTGTACTGCTATTCAGAATATATACCAAATTACTTTTCTTTACAATTTTAAATTACAAATAGTTATTTTTAACTAACTGTATACATATTTGTTTAATTTCCAGGCTCTGTATGCTATAGAGCTTTCTGCCATGCATACTGGGGCTGCAGAAAGGTTGACTGCCTTGGGTGTTTAGCAAAGTTTAAAGGTATTTTTGCTGTTTATGTCATTAATGGGTTAGTCAGTGTGGATGAAAAAAAAAAGAAGAGATGAACGTTGAGAATGTTTCACATTAAATTACTTTATTAGATTGGAGAAGCTTATGTTTTTGTTGACTTTGAATCTAGTAATCTACCTACTGCATGGCATACTTATACTTTAAAAGATCCATTTAACCTAATACAACTTTGAAATTCACAATATTTTGTTGAGATGGAATCATTTGGAATCATTTCGATTCCACCCACAGCTTATTATTAGGTTTTCAAAGGAAACTGATTTTTTAAATAGAAATTTTTTTTTTTCATGTTATTAGTTTGTTTCAAATTAATATATTGTGTACCGTATTCATTTTAATATCTTTGATTTGTATGTAAATATATGTTTGAAATAAAATGTATAAATGTTAGGATAAACGTTTGATGTAGCCATAGTGTGACCCCCAATAGGTGATGTTTACTTTTGTGCTAGAGGGGTCGTTAAATAAATAAATAAATATTTTGTTGAATCTTACCGTTGCAGATTTTAATTTTGGGAAAAAAGTGCTATCAAGTGTTGTGTTAGATAATGCAGCAGAGTCTACAATTTTAAAGGTATGTAATCAAAGTTTTATTTAATTTTGCTTTATTTAAATTATTATTTTCACCTATACATGTATGTATATGTTAAAAATTTTCTGCTATCAAGAGTTCTTGTCAGTTGTAAATACAATTAGCCATTTTAGATTTAAATATTGTTTTAAAAACACATTGAGGAATGATGAAAATAGTTTTAACACAGAAACACATAGGATATATCATCCTATGTGTTTTGTAGCAGTGCAAAGTACCTTACTAGTATTTTATACCTTTTTCTTGATGTCATTCTGAAATTCACATTTTTGTCTTTCTGACCAGAACTAAATTACAATAATAAATATCTTGCAATTTGAGATGATGTCATGGAGAATCTATTATAAGTTGAAATAAACCTTCATTAGACACAATAGAGAAAGAAAGAAAGTGAATATTAGACTAAAATTCAACCTAACTTAGAAATTCAAAATCAGAGATGTCACTATTCATGTATATGTCTTTATAGAACAAAACAACAAAAGCTTTAACTACCCAATGTCTTACATTCTAGTGTACAGTGTCATAACCAGAAAGAAAAATATTCTGGACTGACTTTTAAGAATTGAATTGTACACACTCAAGCAAACCTGGTTATTTGCAATTGTTCAATATCCATGGTCTCGGCAAGTACCCATAAGAAAAAGAAAAGGATTTTATGAATTTTTATTCCATGTTTGTTATTATGTCTACACAGGACTATCTTGAAGACAAAGGAATTTCAGTTAGAAACATGCTTCTAACATGTCTTGAGAGACTGGAAACGGGGAAATATTATTGTGCTGGTAAGATATCTTATTGTGTTATTTAATAGGACAGGTGTTTATTGTGGATTGATTTATACATAAATGTTCACTAATAATAAAATTGAAAATAATTTAGTTTGTCAGCCTCTCTCTTCTTTTTCCATATCAGAATTGAAGATGTTTACAAATTGTATGATATGTGTTATAATTATATGATATTAAGTATCTATAGTAATTTTTTTATATCTGAGGTGTGGATATGTCAGAAATCTTCACTTGTCCAAGGCAAGTAAACTGTTTAAATTTACTTGTTTTTAGTAAAAGTTACTTTCAAATTGATTTAAACATATAAATAATTTCTTGATATATCAATTTCATGATTTACAGTAGTTGATCTTTAGAAATTTTCATCATCTTCAGTTTTTCAGTTATAAATGTTTGTGTAGACTACATTTCTATAGGTGTTTTTAAAAAACAAAAAATCTTTTAACATTTTTTATAAAGCTCAGTTCAGAATTGTATGAAAATATGATTTTGTGTTATCCTTGTCGAAACTTCATGGAACTTGAAATTTTATGTTTTGTTTTCAGATCAAGCTCGATCCAGAGTTGACTCAAACACAGTGTTGTGCTACCCTTGTGGACTTCGCAACTTGAAGGATCTAGCTTACCTGTTCAGAAGAGACATTCCATCAGAACAGTTACCAGGTAGAGACATTTTGTGATTGATACAGTGCACATTTAATAATCCAGAAATATTTTTAATAGTTTTCTTTGACTGGTTTATCAAATACTGACCTTTGTACTGACCTGTCTGTGCAAACATTCTGTGAATTGAGAAGTTTAGTCTGTGATCTGCATCATAAAACAGACCAGATCACTGGCACAAGTTGACACTTGATTAAAATGTGAGAAATGGGTATTTATACACTTCCATGAAGCCACTAATTTTTCTTTTTCATAATATTCCAAGAATTAATGTTTCTTTCATGGATAGGAACACCTTTGAAGGATTAATTGATGAGTAATATTTACATTTGTGTAAAAAAATAAATAAAAATTATTGACTTAAATTACTTAGTAATGTTCAGTGTCTTTCCAGTCATGAATTCATCAGCCTGGCATATTTATTTTTAGTATGGGGCATTTGTTTTAAAGTATTTGACAATAATAATATTGAGTAAATCTTTTAAACTAAGGTTATGTTTTAGACACAGTGACGAACAGACCGGACTGCTACTGGGGCAGGAATTGTCGTACACAGAGAAATAAACCACATCATGCAACGTATGTTTTCCTTTTATTCGAATAATTGTCAAACACAGATAAATAAACTTGTCTGTTAGTGTGTTGTTTCTGGTTTTCTTTCTTTGAATGCTTTTATATTCTTTAGTGCTTTAGGAAAATGTTTAGCAGTATATACAAACAAGTGTGGAATTTACAGTGTACTTCAAAAAGTGTTGTAAAATTAATGTGTGATAAAGTTTTGAAAATAGTGTGTAGAAAATATCTACAATAACTTAGTGTATCTGTGAGTGGCTTATGAGTGCATGCAGCACTATTGTTTTTTGGAAGAGTTGAAAAGTATTTACCCAAAATCATCACCTCCCCTTGAAAAAAATATAAAGTTTCTGGTTTATTTTAAGATTGATTATATTACTTTGTTTTATTTTTAGGCGCTTCAACCATATTTGTGATCAGACCCGGACAATGTGATGAATTAACTTAACATGAGTAATGAACCAGATAATGTGATGAATTAATTCAACATATGTATACCGGCACAGACAATGAGATGAATTAACGCAACATGCATGCCGACACAGACAATGAGATGAATTAACTCAACATAAATGCCGAAACAGAGAGAGATGAATGAACTCAACATATGTATACCGACACAGACAATGAGATAAATTAACATATGCATTCAGACACAGACGCTGAGATGAATTAACTCAACATATGCATGCCGACACAGACGCTGAGATGAATTAACTCAACATATGCATGCGGACACAGACAATGAGATGAATTAACTCAACATGCATGCCGACATAGACAAAGAGATGAATTAACTCAAAATATGCCTGACGACACAGACAATGAGATGAATATACTCAACATATGCATGTGGACACGGACAATGAGATGAATATACTCAACATATGCATGTGGACACAGACAATGAGCTGAATTAACTCAACATATGCATGCGGACACAGACAATGATATGAATTAACTCAACATATGCATGTGGACACGGACAATGAGATGAATATACTCAACATATGCATGTGGACACGGACAATGATATGAATTAACTCAACATATGCATGTGGACACAGACAATGATATGAATTAACTCAACGTATGCATGTGGACACAGACAATGATATGAATTAACTCAACATATGCATGTGGACACGGACAATGAGATGAATATACTCAACATATG
>JAULBS010147878.1:0-12320 GCA_032355785.1 Symmetromphalus regularis
CGCTCTCTCTCTCTCTCTCTCTCTCTCTCTCTCCCCCCTTTCTGTCTCTTTCTCCCTCCCTGTCTCTTCCTCTGTCTTTGTCCTATTTTGTAACCTGGGAATCATGCATGAACAGTTGCATTTAAATAATGTTCATAAGAACTCCATGGATTTCCTTTTAGCTTTCTGGTGATGTCAGTATATCGACTAAAAGTACAAACGACTTTATGGTTTCGGCAGATACTTTTCTGTTGCTTCAAATGTTCTGGTTT
Organism: Symmetromphalus regularis; assembly: GCA_032355785.1. NCBI lineage: Eukaryota > Metazoa > Mollusca > Gastropoda > Neomphalida > Neomphalidae > Symmetromphalus > Symmetromphalus regularis. The sequence continues at coordinate 252 of JAULBS010147878.1, forward strand.
AATAGAATAAATATTACTTTACCTCATTAAAAAGAAGCCGGTGACAGGCACATCTAGTAAGATGAAGATTGTGTTGATTTACGAGTGAATTATGTCACGAGGTTCACCTACATTGTTTATTGCTGAAATCTGATGAAAGTAAAGTTTTTGTTTATATAACGACGCCTCTAAAACACATAGATTTTAATCTTATTGTCGGCTATTGGACGTCAATCATATGGTGTTACTGACATATGTATTTAGAAGAAACCCGCACCCGCTTCATAGGCTAATCTTTCCGATAAGTTGCAAAAGGTATTTTATATTTACGATCCCACAGACAGGACAACACATATCACGATCTTTGATGAACCGGTTGTGGACCACTGCTTGGAAAGGAAAATAAATACTAATTATGACGCAATGTTTGTAGCATGCATGTATGTGACGCCTCTGCAATTACATTTTTAAAAAGAACTGGTTGTGGACCACTGGTTGGAGCAGAAAATAGCCCAAACATCAAATGGGTCTACTGAGAATGATCGATCCGACAACCAACTGGTCCACAGGCGGACGCGCTTCCGTTTGAGCTATATCCCGCTCCACAGAAATCTGATAATACAACTTCGTGCTTATTGCCAATTAAGCTTCTAACTCTGGATAATTATTTATCATTATATATTTTTTGTTAGGTCACACTTTATTTGGGGGTTTTTTTGGTATTTTTTTTTTCGTTTTACAGATATCTGAAACAACATTCCCAATTCGCTGGGCAAAATAAAAATAACATTTGTCATGAATTGTTTTGACTGGAAATAAATATATTTCCAGTTATTAGCTGCATGCAACATTCTTAATTCGCTTACAGCTGAAATTTATTTAATTAAATAAGCCTTTGGGTACATAGTATCTGACAAGATATGTAAATTCTTAATTTTAAACTTTTCCTGCATTCTTTCTCTCAAATATAATTAGTTCTGACGTAATCGCTGGGGAAATTCAAATTAAAAAATGGGTGAAATTGAATTTTATTTTTTGTTAATTTCAGCCAAAACGTATATTGACGGACCTGCAATTTGTTTTAAAAGGTTGGCCTTAAAAGGACATTCTGACAAAAATAAATATTACAAACAAAGCTTTGAGAGACTTGTGTATTTTATAAGCTCAATGACCACAACATGTTAGATTAGTAACTTGATGGAATTCACGTATACGTATGAGAATAACGTACAACCAATTATTAAATATTGAGTTTACTGAGAAATGTATACGTATGAGAATAACTTACTGACAACCAGTTATTAAACACTGAGCTTACTGAGAAATGTATACTATGAGAATAATGCACTTACTTATTGATTGATTGAATGACTGTTTAACGACCCCCCAGCACAAAAATAAACATCGGCTATTGGGGGTAATGTACTTACGGACAAGGATTAAACATAGAAGTTTCTTAGGTTGATGTATGCCATAGTAAAACTTAGTGAAAAAAAACCCACTGTTTAACAGCCAAGCGTTAAACACAGAATGTCGAGATTGAAGTACTTTTTGTATATTCTTACATCTATATATCTAGATATAACTTAAGCCAAGGATTGAAAATAGGACGTTCTGTGATTGATGTACATCTATAAATGTAGATATAACTTAAACCAAGGATTGAAAATAGGACCTTCTGAGATTGATGTGCATCTATGAATGTAGATATAACTTAAGCCAAGGATTGAAAATAGGACTTTCTGAGATTGATGTACATCTATGAATGTAGATATAACTTCAGCCAAGGATTGAAAATAGGCCTTTATGAGATTGATGTACATCTATAAATGTAGATATAACTTAAACAAAGGATTCAAAATAGGACTTTCTGAGCTTGATGTACATCTATAAATGTAGATATAACTTAAACCAAGGATTGAACATAGGACTTTCTGAGATTGATGTACATCTATAAATGTAGATATAACTTAAACCAAGGATTGAAAATATGACCTTCTGTGATTGATGTATTCAAGGTATAACTTAAGTCTAGCCGAGGATCAAACAAAAGCTAACTTGCTGAGACCATTGCAGTATTGATTAGATTGTCAGTGACAATGCACCATGAACAATGTCAAGTTGGTCACAGGTGCTGCACTCATGGTCGTGATTGGATGCAACGCGTAATATGATGGCTCTAAAAATAGGTAATACGTTCAGTACAATGCCATGATAAAGCTGTAACATCCTCGAGCAGGAACTGAGACCAGAGTGCACTTGATGTCGACGAAGACTGTTTATCGTCATATGTACACATCGAACTACAGAGAATATAAAGTGATGGCACTGTCCATTATTGGGAATATGTTCCATCAGAATTTGTTTCTAAGGATGCAAGATATTCCAGAAATTTTGTTCTACAGATGAAATGAGATTCCTATTCTGGTTTTACTCCAGGACCCTGTACATATTACCTAAAATAATAGAATCGGTCATATATAACATTGTTAGAACGTACACTTTGAATTAGGATGAAGCTCAAGCGGTAGCGTGTCCGCCTGTGAAGCTGTTGGCCGTCGGCTCGATCCTTCTCAGTGGACCTATTTACAGATTGGGCTGTTTTCCGTTCCAACCAGTGGTTCAGAACTGGTTCATCAAAGGCAGTGATATGTGCTGTCCTGTCTGTGGAACTGCATATAAAATACCCCTTGCTGCTTAGGGGAATAGTAGCCTAGGTGGCGGCAGCGGGTTTCTTCTAAATAAAATATCTCAGAATGACCATTGGTTTATCAAAGGTCGTGGTATGTGCTATCCTGTCTGTGGTATAGTGCATATAAAAGATCCCTTGCTGTTTATCGATAAGAGTAGCCGCATTAGTGTGGCGGCAGCGGGTTTCGTGTCTCCTACTAACACTAACCTCTGTCCTGGACAGACAGCACGGGAAGCTGTGTTGTGTGCCCAGGACAGCGTGCTTGAATCTTAATTGGATATAAGCACGAAAATAAATAGAACCAACCAACCAACCACAGTAACATTTCTTAATAAAAGTAATGGAAGCAACATTTCAAACCACTGGGCCAGTATACACATATACAGTGACGGCTGCCATTAACTAATATACTGTCACATAGCATTTTAACTACTTACATTGTGTTTACATCTGACACCTTCAGATCCGCAGTAAATGTTTATTTGCCGCCTCAGGTATCAACAAATACAAAGTATAAGTAATGTAATTATTCTGCTAAAAAAAGGATAATAAAATTACAGGGTTATATTCCATAGTATTTACAAAATACCCACTGTCTCATATATCTACCAATCACAGCTGAGGTTTCAGGCACAGACACGGTGAAGATTGGGGGCGGGGTTTATAGATCTAAACACGAAGCGCTGAGTTTGAAGTGGATACGAGTTTATGTTTGATTCAGAATTACTGGGGGGGCGCGCTCCAGCCCCCTGTTCCGCCGTGCCTGATTAATTTTGGATTGATTTGACGGTGCACCTGATAAGCACGTGATTTGGTACGATGCCACCACGAAAGTTGTTCTCTCCTGATCATAAGCCCGGTTCGTAAATTAATAACGTCTAAAATATGCATTAAAAATAAGTTATAATCTCGTTTCGCTAGCTAGACTAGTTTTTGCGCTTTATGTTAAACACAACGAGAAAGTTTGGTACCAGTGAAATTTCTACGCAGCGACCGCAAGGTTGTTTTGTCCTGAACGTAAGTCCGGTTCGTAAATTAATAACGTCTAAAATATGCATTAAAACGAAGTTATAATCTCGTTTCGCTAGCTAGACTAGTTTTTGCGCTTCATGTTAAACCCAACGAGATAGTTTGGTACCAGTGAAATTTCTACATAGCGACCACAAGGTTGTTTTGTCCTGAACGTAAGTCCGGTTCGTAAATTAATACCGTCTAAAATATGCATTAAAACTAAGTTATAATCTCGTTTCGCTAGCTAGATTAGTTTTTGCGCTTCATGTTAAACCCAACGAGATAGTTTGGTACCAGTGAAATTGCTAATTCAGTGACGCCGGAAAGATTGTGATTATTGGGGAGGCGGACCAGTAATGTTGAGGGCTGGGGGTTCCGGAGACATGCTCCCCAGGAAAAATGTTGAAATCTAGATACTGGAAAAACTATTTTTATGGCTCCTGGACAAATTATTAGGATGGTGGCCATGAACATAGCGACCGCGTTTTCTAGCCTGTCCTTGACGCAAGGTTGTTCTGTCCTGAACGTGGGCCCGGTTCGTAAATTAATAACGTCTAAAACATGCACTAAAACGAAGTTATAATCTTGTTTCGTGACTTCTTATCCGCGCTCATCAAGATGGCCGATTACAATCCAACGATACATGACAAATTTTCATCGATTTTAATCAAAGCGTAATGACGTGACGTCGTATGCAAACTAACTTGAGAAAAAACAACATGGAAATCGTTTCTTGTAGAGAGATGGGAGCGAGTATTGGTGTGGAAATTATTCAGCTGTCAGTTTGTAGGAGTAATATTGGAAACCCAACATTAATAATTTTAGCCTCGTTTAGTTTGAAACCATGTGTGAATTTATTCCAATGAGAAAATTGTTGTAAAATGTTCGTATCATTAACATAGGCCCTCCTATATTCCAAACAATTTTTATCCCCATGTTTTTTTATTATTATTATTATTCATATAAGTATTATTATTGATATTATAATTATTTTATTATTGATTTAATCATTAATATTATTATTATTGATATGTTATAATTGAAATTATTATTATTATTTATATTATTATTATTATTTATATTATTTTTTTATATAATTATTGTTATTATTATGGATATTATATCATTGATATTATTATTATTATGAATATTATTATTATTATTGAAATTATTATTATTCCTTGCTGCTAATACAAATATATCAATAATAAATAAATAAATGAAAAATTAAAAAAAATATTTAAAAAATTTATTTTAATATAAAACATAATTTTAAAAAAATAATAAATATATAAAATAATAAATAAATAAAAACTAAATAAAATAATTTAAACAAATTAAATAAATAAAATATAAATAAATAAAAAGTAAATAACATAATTTAAAAAACTTAATAATAAATAAATAAAATAATTAATAAATAAATAAAATAATAAATAAATAAATAAAATCCTTGACAATGCACAAAATTTGAAATTATAAAATAGTGTAAAAGCTGTCAGTCACAGCCCATGCTTATGAACAAGTCATTAAATAAAACAAACTTTTAAACCTATAACGGAATACAAATAAGATAAAAGACGTCATACAACATAGAGATAAAACAATATAAATTTGTCAATCCTATAAACATTACATAAATAAGAAATTATTTCTTTTTTAAAAAGTAAAGGTTTGTTTTATTTAACGACGCCTCTAGAGCACATTGATTTTTATCTTATCATCAGATATTGGACGTCAACCATTTGGTCATTCTGACATATTTCTTTAGAGGAAACCCGCTACAGCCACATAGGATAAATTGCAAATTGGTCTACTGAGAAGGATCGATCCGATGACTGACCGCTTCACAGGCAGACACGCTATCGCTTGAGTTACATCCCTTTATCAATTCCATAAACATGACAATGTTATAGAAATAAACACTTCCTTTTAATACAATTTCTTTTATAATATTTCTCACGTTGTAGGAGGTACAAACACCAATATTTCTCACGTTTTAGAGGGTATATACACTAATATTTCTCACGTTTTTAGAGGTATAAACACTAATATTTATCACGTTTTAGAGGGTATAAACTAATATTTCTCACGTTTTAGAGAGTACAAACATTAATATTTCTCACGATTTAGAGGGTACAAACACTAATACTTCTCACGTTTTAGAGGGTACAAACACTAATACTTCTCACTTTGTAAGGGTATAAACACTAATATTTCTCACGTTTTAGAGAGTACAAGCACTAATATTTCTTACGTTTTAGAGAGAACAAACACTAATATTTCTCACGTTGTAGAGGTATAAACACTAATATTTCTCACATTTTAGAGAGTACAAACACTAATATTTCTCACGTTTTTAGAGAGTACAAACACTAATATTTCTCACGTTGTAGAGGTATAAACACAAATATTTCTCACGTTTTTAGAGAGTATTAACACGAATATTTCTCACGTTTTAGAGAGTACAAACACTAATATTTCTCACGTTTTAGAGAGTACAAACACTAATATTTCTCACGTTGTAGGAGGTACAATATTTCTCACTTTTTACACAGTATAAACACGGATATTTCTCACGTTTTTAGAAAGTACAAACACTAATATTACCATCTTGTTAACACGCAGAGCTTGCTGGGAAGACCTGCCGCGCTTTTGATGTCACGTGACTGTTCAACGACTTGAAACGAATGTTTCATTTAGATGAGAATGATATCGTTAATAAAGTCTTTAATACGGAACTGTTCAGCGGGCCGATTGTATTTCGCTGTGGGTGACAGTTATCAGCAGAAGATAAAAGCAACCCCGTGCCGTATCTTTATAGATTCGTCCTGTGTCGAAGACTGACGAGTTGGTGTTGATTTCTTGTAACACGCGTATTGATTGGCCAGAGAGATAAACGAGAACACTCGAGATGCGAAGAAAAGCGGAAGTGGGGTTTAAAGCAAACGAGAGGTTTCGCTGAGATCCCATCTCGCAGAAATTGATCCCTTTTCGTTTCTCTTTTTTTTTTTCCTTCATTATTTTCGAGTTCTTTATGAGGAGAAAGAAATAGATGATCTCGTGTCACGTGTTGAAGTATGGTTGCAGAGGATTTCGCGCCACTTATCAGATTCCCGCCATTTTTTTCTTTTGGAAGTGGAATGACGTGTATTTCCTGTGGCTGTCACCAATGGCGCTGAGTGACCCTGTAATAGATTTCAGATTGGGTCATAGCTCATTGGTAGTGTCATCAGTTGACGTGTGATGGGTCACAAGATCGATTCTTCTCTGTGGAATTCGTCTGTCATTTAAATATCTTGTAACTTTTATACGAAATCTATCGAGAATGTTAATTATGGTTGTAGGTGTCTTCCCATAACAATGTGCTTGAACATTAAATGGATATAAGCATGAAAATAAGTGCAACCAACTACACTGAAAAAAAAAAGTTGCCGAATGATGTTTGTTTAAAACACGCATGAAACGAACATGTCCTAACAACTTGTGATGTGATAATAACTCTAGCAGAAGGAATGTTAGAAGGAATATATAAGGTAGTGAGGAAGAAAAAAGTGTCCTCCATCCCCAACTTCCCACACACAAATACACACCCGGCTATGACAATGCCTATAGCTACTATACCTCCCCATCACCGGAAGTGGAAAATCAAAACACCAGCATGTTTCAGTTGAAAAATAAGTGCCAAAAGGACAAACAACTGCCTTTCAAACCTCTTGCAACGTGTACATGATACACAAAAGTATTTCTCTTCATAACGTTTTGGATTATATATGGTTGCTACAGTAACAAAAATGGTAACTGAAAAGTGCAAAAACGGCTAAAACGCATGAAAATTGTTTTTATCCTCATACAAAATTTAATATTCGGTATAGCTTCTTGAAAGTTTGTACAAAAATTAGGTCTTTCGTTTAATTTCCAGAAATGTTATTGTTAAAAACGATGGTGCCAATCAAACGTGACGCGAAGTATAGTATATAAATAATTATCATAATGATGCGACAAACTATATAAATAAATTATCATAATGATATATGCCACTGGAATTAGTATTGAAAACAAGTTTTTATTTGCACTAGAAACTTTACAACTGAATACCAAGTCAACATTCAGTTTGCATTACAGAAAACCACGTAGGCAATAAAAAAAACTAATTAAAAAAAGAACAGAAAGAAAAAAAGAAAGAAAAAACACATTGTATTCTCTGCACAGCATGTATCGAAGAATTAATTACAAAGTTTATGAGATCAGTATTCAGTAGCGGATCGAGGGAGAGGTACAGGAGGTCAGGACCCCCCCCCCAACTTTCACGATTTTTTTCCTACCTTTTACCGAGTGGAAGGACGTGAAAATTAACAATTTTTTCTCCTTTTCTATTCACTCATCACTTTTGGATCTCCCCCTCTGTTCAGAAATCCACACTTGGACCCCGCCCCCCTGTCAGAAAGCCTGCATACGCGCCTCATATTTGTTTATGTTTGTTAAATATAGCTTGACTGAAACTAATCAACAAATCTTTTATGAACGAACGCTGACATGCAGAATGTTAAAATATGTTTGTTCCTTATCATTTCCACATGCATTCAATTCAGTTATTTATCAGGTATTCATACGCGCGTATATTTCAGATGATGCCGTACGACAATTTCCTGACTGTACTGGCGTAAGTAACGTCTGATTGGCTGATATTGTTTGGCGGGAATTAATCATTACTTTTCCCGCGAGATGGCGATTTAATCAAATAATACTGCCAGTGGTTTTGTGACAGATGAATTCAGAAAATGCTGGCTTGTTAATAAAGCGAGGTGTTTGTTTACATGCACAGATTAAATACTGGTATAAAGACTGGCCACTGAAAAACATATTTTATTAAAAACAAAGGAAAGGATTGTTTGTTTGACGACATCCAGCACATTGTAAAAAAAGCTAATTCAGCTGCTTCTAGGCGTCAGACTGGCCCGGTGAAGCCAGGGGTGGGGGTAAGGGGCATTTGCTCCCCAATAATCTGTGACTCCCTTTCTACGACAATATTTACATTTATTGAGTACGTACTCTTGCCCTCGCTCTCCCCCACCCCAATATTAAAACGGCTGTGCCCACCCTGGTGTCAGACGTGGTGTTTTGCGACTCATGGTCTTTAGAGAAAACCTGCTACCTGTTAGCAGCAAGGGATCTTTTAAAATTCTAGTTTCCACAGACAAGCCCGTTCATTCTACATCTTTGATAAACTATTTGTTGACCATTGGTCGGTCTAGGTGGTGTACACATATCCAAGGGTGAAAATCCTTGTCCAAAAAGTGGGGGGACGGATCATCCCGCTGCCCCCCACCCCCATCTCCCCACCATTATAGACCACTTGTGTACTTCGGTATATTTGCGCTAAGACGACATGGTTTAAAGTGTTACATTGATACAATAAAGAGAAATACTGGTAAAGATTATCATTTAGGCATTTCAATTTTAATTTCACTGAAATTTTCAGTTTCTCTAAGCAAAAAGTGGGGGATAATTATATAGGCGTCCCCCCTGTCGAAAAAGTGGGGGAGCGGACGTGTCCCCCTGGGATTTACACCCATGCACATATCCTATGAGCCTTGCCGAGCACTCACAGTGGGTTGAAGGCGGTATCGGTATTAACAATCAAAGGCCTCGACTGAGATTTGATTCCAGTACCTACCAGCAGTGAGTCATTGAATATACAAAAGCATCAGTCACATACCTTTCAACATACTAGGTAAAGTAAAGTTTGTTTTATTTAACGACGCCTCTAGACCACATAGTCACATACCTATCAACATACTAGGCAAAGTAAAGTTTGTTTTATTTAACGACCCCTCTAGACCACATAGTCACATACCTATCAACATACTAGGCAAAGTAAAGTTTGTTTTATTTAATGACCCCTCTAGACCACATAGTCACATACCTATCAACATACTAGGCAAAGTAAAGTTTGTTTTATTTAACGACGCCTCTAGACCACATTGATTTGTATCTTATCATCGGCTATTGGATGTCAATCATATAGTCATTATAACATATGTTTAAGAGGAACCCCGCTGCCGCAACATAGGCTACTCATTTCGATAAGCAGCAAAGGATCTTTTATATGTACAGTCTCACAGACAGAACATCACATACCACGGCCTTTGAAGAACAAGTGTACTATTCCTTATCTGTTCAAACTGTACAAGATCGAAGACGACGGTAGTAATAATGTGCTGTCCTTTCTATAGAATACTGATGGCAATTGAACTTTGATCCTGTGTGGCGAAAGAGGGCTTCTTCTGTATAATATATGATCTAATTAACCTACTCAACACATAAAAGACCCTTTAAAATCTACTTGAACTAGTGTCGTTGTAGAATGATTCTATTTGTACAGTAACTTAATTTCACTAGAAACGTTCCATAAGTAGCTTATATATAGAATACTTGAACGTAATAGAGAAAAACTTGTGAGGTGGTTATAAGTGAGGAAATCCATACCCAACGAAAGTAACTTTTTTAATTAAATAGGAACGTGTTAATTATAAAACCAAACTAAATCTCTTCAGCTAGTTAGAACTTTTTTTTTAATCTTTTTTCCCCAATGTAATTGAGAGGATTCATCTGTATTATTTTTTATGGTCAACCATCTTGTCATGTGTATATATCAATCTGTTTTTGTAGATATTCCTCCTTCGCTGTTGAACAACTGCCCGAGTGTAAATAAATTCTTGTCTTGCTGTCTGAACTCGCTTAAGTTTTGATGAGAAAAAGAAGAGAGACAACAGAAGTCTCGACCAATCTACTCTTTCTATTTTCATTCTGTAATTGCTTTCATAAAAAAAACTTCAAAGTAAACCTAATACTTCAAGAAAGCTTGTTAAATTCTTTCACACGGTTGCATTTTGTCTTATCTTAAGCAAATCCAGAATGAATATCAAAACCAAACCGGTATTAGCAAACACGCTTGAAATGATGTCGGTGGTAACACAAGGTGTTTGCGAAATGCTCAGTATATGATGTAGTTCTTTATTTATTTAATGTAGGTGTGTGTTTGCGAAATGCTCAGTATGTGATGTAGTTCTTTATTTATTTAATGTAGGTGTGTGTTTGCGAAATTCTCAGTATGTGATGTAGTTCTTTATTTATTTAATGTAGGTGTGTGTTTGCGACAGTAGCGTGGGTTGACTACGCCCGGGGCAAAGCAAGTATTGCGCGCCCTAATTAATTATGATTTTTATACAAGTTATGGAACATTACAGGCATACCGGTATCTTCAATTGGGAAATCACGCTATTAATAGGCATTATGTAATTCACCGATAAAGATTACATGAGGGCAGTATGTCTGTAATTAGCGAGAAAACAACTGTAAAATATTACGTGGCAACATTAATTTGCACCGTCATGTTGAAAAACTGTAAAGAACATTGTGAGATTTTCTGTTTGAGAGTGAGGGCGCGCAATTTTTTTTGAAATTTATTATAAAAATAATTTTTTATTTTTTGAAATTTTGCGCCCTTAAGAATTTTGCACCCTGGAGAACTGTCCCTATGACCTCGCCCACGCTACGCCACTGGTTTGTGAAGGGAATAGGATAATCATTTTAATAACGCAATAACTCATAGCATGAATGTGACAATTACTGATTGTCTGACATTAAAAATACCTCGTATATTATTTTTACCAATGACTGTTTATATATATAATTTTCCCTAAATGTAAAACTCCCGTAGATTTTATTTCTCACATAAAATGAGCTTAAAACGTCGAAGCTGTTATTAAATAAAATAGACTGGTGTGCGTTGTCGCGTACTTACTTGTGCGTTCTGCTAACAGCGGAGGAATTGTGGCGGTAAATAAGCTGGTTTTATCGCCGTGGTGTTAATGGACTGCCTGTACTTGTGTCTGTTGGTGTGTAAGACAACTGCGGGACTTACGAGGCACTATTTGTCAGTATTAACTCGTAAAACACAACCATCTATAACATCGGGTCACTGTTCCAGGTTTTTTTTTTATTGAAAACATATATGAGATTTTTTTTTTCCATTCCACTTAAAATCGCGGAGGTTATTCAGCAGCGTGGGTTGGTGAGAATAAGGGAATGATATTTTTTTGGTTTGTTTTGTTTAACGACACCACTTGGGCACATTGATTTATTAATCATCGGCTATTGCATGTCAAACATTTGATTATTTTGAAACGTTATCAAGTGTGAGCCAGATTCCAACGGGTTTTGAACCACTGTCACCAGTTTAAGAGTCCGACGTTTTACCGCTGGACCAACGAGGCTCTCTAGAATATGTGTATAGTAAAGTAAAGATTGTTTTATTTAACGACGCCTCTAGAGCACATTGATTTTTATCTCATCATCGGCTATTGGATGTCAATCATATGGTC
>JAULBS010147889.1:0-12320 GCA_032355785.1 Symmetromphalus regularis
CTTAAGCTTTCCATTGGTACCTATATGTTTTATATAGCACAAGAATTAAAGAAGTTATGACTAAATTTATCAAACTCTGTAACACATTTTTACCGTTTTCCATTGTAAAACGTAACCAAAGTTTGGTCGTTTTGGTCAGTTTAAAAACATCACAACTTTCTTAATATTTATCACACAAAGATGAATTTGGTACCATATTAATATTCATATTAATAACTTTTCAATGATATTAACAAAACTGGAATCCCATAACTTCTAGTTTGTCTTAACCTAAATGGAACAACTACCCAGTGTAAGAAATTAACATTTTTTGTTATCTACAAGGTACAGCATAACGAGGGACATATTTATCGTATGATTTCCCTCGTATTTCATAACAAAATCGTATGTCCTCCTGGCATTGTCGTTTAACAATTGGCTGTTGTAAGAGAATTTTTATTTGTCTTATTGGCTGATACGACATTCCACAGAAATTCACCCAATGTGTGTCAGCTAGCAGTGTTGTGACTCCGTCACTTGACTCACATAACAATAAACTTGACTGGTTCATTACAAATGAGGTGAATCACAACATTTACTGTTTCCTGGTTATTACTTCATACATTTAATTCGTTACTAATTCATTTACTGTGTATTTGTTTGCTTTTTCAGTATAAACATGTTTTTCAATTTACAGCTGTTAATAAATGTGTACTCTTTACTTATGGGCATATAAATATGACGTCACTTTAAAATGGTTTTCAAGACATCAATGAACAAACATTACTCCGCCGTTAAGGAAACATTAATTTGTAAAATGTGACTGGAATGCTCATTTAGCAGGACATTTCTATGGTAATAAACAGAATGTTAAATTAGTGTCCATGGCAGATGATGTTTACGACACTTGAGCCTAAATTATCACATTTCCCTCGCTCCCACTGGGGAAATATCATAATTTAGGTGTATGTATCATAAACATCATCTGTTACAGACACTCATATAATATAATCAGCCCAGTTTTATGTAAATGTGCATCAGATCCTGTATAGTGTAACAAAACTTAGCAAGTCCTATATTTAGTTTCTGCAAATTTTAATCAGTTCTTAAGCATAACAATAAGTGATGGATGGCTTTTTATATTAAAATTGTACCATATTATGTTACGAAGTTGTACAAAGTAAATGCTAGTTACCTGCTTATCATAGGTACTCATGGTTCTCCCTATCATGAGTAGTAGACTTTATTACACTGACATAATATTACAAGCAGTGATCAACAAGATATCTCTCTCACACACACAAACACACCCACACCCAGAGAGATACACTAATCTGTATAAATTAAAACCTCAAACACAATTTTATCACTGAGGGGATTTCCTGCATGGGAACAACTTGTCACATCCCGCTATGCCTTATTGTTTTTATGATATGACATGTGTTTAAAACAAAATTCAGTGGCAGGCTATTAATAAAGGCAACACATAAATCAATTAAAATAACACTAACTCCAAAGAATCAACTGATTATTAAACAAGTTTAACACAAACTAAGCTACAAATACAAGATAGAAAAAACCTAACAATTTATAAAGCAAGCGATGGACTACTCGCAATAATTTGTTGTCACATTTTTGACTTGGCTAAGGTAGCCAACTAGTGATAATTTAATGTCATGTTTTTGGTTGGGGTAGCCAACTGGTGATTATTTGGTGTAGCATTAATTTCCTGAATTACAGTATATTGTTTTCAGTTAAGATATTTACATATATCTGGTTATGGTATCTGGATTCAGTTCAAATTTGTTTGGTTCCATACAGTAATTGAAACTGTATCAACACATCAATGAAATGCCAACACACTTGATGCTATTTTGGAAGATGTATTACAGTACGTTGCATTTTACTGTACATATGTAAACATCTCATACAATTTAAGATTGCCACATGCTGAATCCATATCTGTGTATATGTGAACAGAGTGTTAATTACTATATTTCAGATATAAAATCTAAAAAGTAGTTCGATACCCATTTCAGTATTATTGCATTGAAAACTGGATCATGAAGAACAAATAAAAGACTAAACTTATTTATGCCAAATATGCTGAACTTTTTTACGAAAATCAAAACTCAGTTAAGTACAAAGGGGTTTATATTTGATTAGTCTCGTGTGATTGTAGTGTAGTCAAGTGCACAGAATACTTACTTGTGTGAGAGTCCGTACTTCTCCATAACATAGGCTATGACCAGAGCTGCACTAAAAATAAACAATGGAATATTTGTTTTATGTCAGCACAGCACATCATTTAATCAGTGGCTAATATTTGCAACACATAATCTAGCGATGAAACCTGATGTCTCCACATAGGTTACTAATTAGCAGTAATCAACCTTTTATATACTAATCTCTATGAATTAAAACCTTGAACAGAATTTTATTGCAGTAACATTTCCTGCATGGGAGCAAAATTGTGGAACATGTTATCTTTAAGAATAAAATGTGCCCTATTACTAACTTCATTCAAAATGACCTATATTAAGCAGTTCATGTAAACAAATAAGGGTATTAGTCAGTATGGTGTAGGGAACGTCAGAACTGTTGTATTTGTTGCTGGTCACGGGTCACGTTTTTTGATGAGTCCCTATTCACTTTGGACTTCCTTGACAGGCGTGGTCGGGTCTGGCGATGACAGAATGAATGGTACGACAACGTCATAATACGACCTCATGACATATTAGTAGGTGGATTGGTTATGGTGTGGGGTGGAAATACTAGACTGACAGAACTCCCCTTCACATTGTGCAAGGAAGGGTCACTGGCCAGTTCTATCGAGACAACATAATGACACCCTCTGTTGTCCCATTTGCTATCCATGTGGTTTGACGTTTTGGTTTTCAAGACGACAATGCCCGTGCTCACCATACACAAATCATCAATGCTAACCTCACAGCAGCACATCTCTCAAATGCCATAGTCAGCAATGAGCCCAGACCTTTCCCCCAATGAACATATCTGGGACATGATAGTGAGATGTGTGTGTCAGTGTCAGAGACCGCCTACAACATTAGTGGAACTTGGTCAGGCCCTGCAAGAGTGGAACAGACTCCCTTGGTAGACTCATACACAGTATGCCTCATCAACTGAATGAATGTTAGACTCATACACAGTATGCCTCATCAACTGAATGAATGTCCGACACATCATAGCAGTATCTCTTACTACTGACAAAAAAAACATCAACTTCCAAATTTCACTTCTGACCCCAATCGTCCTTCAAGATCTTTAGCAATCATAAAACCTACTGTAATACTGAACTACTGTTTGTAATGTTTGACCAATTAATTCACTATTATCATATAACCATTCCCCGCAGCTAATATACCTTACAATTTTGGCAATTGGTGATTGTTTGTTTAAAGACACACCAGCAAATTATTTATTCAGAAATTAGAAGTGCAACAAACAATTCTTGCAACTCATGGTTTCCAAAAAAAGAGAGAAATGCTACCACCACATATTAGGCAACACTTTCAGAATAGAAGCATGGAATCTTTTACACATCCTTTTCCATAACCAGGACAGCACAGATTATGTTTACACATCCTTTTCCATAGCCAGAACAGCACAGCTTATGTTTACACATCCTTTTCCATAGCCAGGACAGCACAGCTTATTTTTACACATCCTTTTCCATAGCCAGGATAGCACAGCTTATTTTTACACATCCTTTTCCATAGCCAGGACATCACAGCTTATGTTTACACATCCTTTTCCATAGCCAGGACAGCACAGCTTATGTTTACACAAGATGTGGATCACTGGATGAAACAAGAAATAGTTTAAATGGGTCTGCTGATGGGAATCAATCCAATGATCCATCGCATGTCAGATGGGCTCTACTTCTTGAGCTACATTCCACACTTGAAAATAACAATATCAAATTCTCTGAAAGGTAACTCTACTTAGAAACTACTCTAGGGCCCAGTTTCTCGTTGACAGTTCAGCCATGATCAACAGTTCAACCCATTCTTTTTTTAACATGTGTGGACACAGTTTAAACTAAGAATCGAGGTTGAACTGTCGACGAGAAATCGGCCCTGAGTGTCTGCTATCACTAAAATAGCATAAGAATAAGACTATTTTAACACTTTTCTCAATTATTTATCTATTTCATCAGAGATGCAGTAAGTCTGACTGTGAATTGGTGTTTGGCCGATTAAAAGTAAAGTTTGTTTTATTTAACGACACCTCTACAGCACATTGATTTTTATTTCATCATTGGCCATTGGACGTCAATCACATGGTCATTGTGACATATGTATTTAGAGGAAACCTGCTGTTGCCACATAGGCTACTCTTTCTGATAAGCAGCAAGGGGCCTTTTATATGCACCATCCCACAGACAGGACAGCACATACCATGGCCTTTGATAAACCAGTTGTGGACCACTGGTTGGAATGGAAAATAGCTCAAACTGCAATTGGGTCAACTGAGAAGGATCGATCCGATGACAGACCACTTCACAGACAGACATGCTACTGTTTGAGCTATGTCCCGGTGCACTGATGAATATTCTGCTAAATGCTGCATTCTTTGTAATACAGAAATGGAGGATGACTTGTTAATTAATATTACCTTCGAGAAATTCCTGCATTTCCATGTACCAAAACTTTGCCACCTTTATGCAAACAATCATCCACAAATTGGTTCACCTGGAAATATAACACAATTGAATATGTTTGTTTGAATTAATATGCATGTTCATTTTATTTGACCTTTATAATGAAACTGATTTGATGCATACCATATATATATATATATATATATATATATATTGAATTTAATGTTTGCTGTATTTGAAATAGATTTTGATTGACAATAATGTTTTCCTAATACTGTCATATGAGGGCAGCACTAAAACATTCTAGAAAGCACTGGAACATTCTAGACAGCACTGCACCATTCTAGAAAGAACCAAAACATTGCAGCCACTGAAAGATTCCAGAAAGAACCAAAAGATTCTAGAAAGTGTCAGCTCCTAAAAGGTACGGGAATATTCTGTGCTTGGAATTTCAAGAAGGTGGAATTTTTTTTTGGAACTAGACATACAGTATAAATTAATACCAAATGTATGCTTAATCTAACGAAACTCAATGGAAAATGCAAAAATAGCAACATAAATTTTTTTTCGTTACATTGTGATTAGTAAATCCAAATTACATGATTTTCAAGACATAGAAAAAGTTGTTAGTTTTTTTTTTGAAGCTTAAGGAATCCTATACATTACTTGTCCACTTTTAGTAATAAACCACACAAATGCAACCACTCATAAAAAAACTAATATTATTTTGCCATCTTTAGTCTGAGCTAGGGTGGCAATTCTCATTAAAAAAAAAGAAATGTTACAAAATCTCTTAATAGCAGAAAGATATTGTTTTATATGTGTGATTGTTTGTATTTGAGTACTTTATTACTGAAATATGAAAAAAATACTGGACACTATAAATTAAAACACTTTTAAAGTATAATAGCACTGAAGTTGCAGTTACTACCTTGGGAATATGCTGTATGATGTTCTCAGTGGCCGTGTCTGCAATATCTAATGTTAGATACCTGTGGGAAAAAACAAACACTGCATCTTATATGGTTTAAATGTATCATATAACAATTTTAGACACTGTAACAGTTACTATAAGATTATGCTTTTGAACACAATTATTTCTATTCATCAACTTTACTGAATGACCGATATTAAATCCGAAAAACCTCAGATGTACACTCTATTAATAGAGAACCATTTTTCAATTTTTTTAACAGTTTCAGGCTTAACAGCTAAGCCAACGAGCTCCTTTCATATTGCAAATGTCGATAATTTCTGCAAGGCTCCGTCACTAAAAGATCCAATGACAAGAAAGTTTATTAGACTCACATTTCATCAACCATGCTCCCCACCCACCACCGAGCCCAATAAGATGTCCAGCAAACAATGCCAAGGATATATGATGGACATACTTGGGCAATTAAAACAATAAATCACCCAATTGACCTTAGCCACCATCCCAAGAGCAACAAATACAAATGTTAACACTTCAGTGTTTATGAAAAAAAGGTGTAACCAAAATATGCTGTTTACTCTTGAGCTTGGCATGACCAGCCAATTGATCAGATCGGTTCTCCCTGACCTCCTATCTAGCTGAACTAAAGGCCAAAGTGGTGAGTTGTTGTGCACATCTGTAACTTTAGACAGAGTATCCAGATGGATGTCCCAGATGTGGGTATCCACGTGGATAACTCATATACCCAACTCAACCACCAGGACTCCTAGTTCTCCATCATTATGGGCTGCTCCTCACGGCAAACAAGGTGCCCATACCCCGGTTAAGGAGAAATGAGGGTTGTACTGTATTAGCCACTCTCATGGAAAATCAATAACAGGACTGCACAAATTCAAAATGTGCATAACTGGAAAATAGGTTATTCAAAAAACATAAATTTAATTTTGCGTAACCGACATGCGAATAGAATGGAGGTTTCCATAAAATATTGTGCCCTGCATATACAAAAGATTATTATATATCTTTTTATAGTAATTAAGAAGATTCTTTGGAAATTGTGCTAATGGTTACATTTCACGTTTCAGGTTATGTCATTATCAAATTCAGTAAATCTAAAGTAGCAGTTCTAATAACATAATTTCAGAAATATATAATTTTTTAGGAGTGTGGTTGTATTTGTGTAGTTTATTACTATAAGATGTTAAATTATTACACACACTATTGTATCACTTTAATACAAACCAATATGAACTTACCAGAAACACTCAGGAAAATTTGGTTTCACGAAATGTGACTCTGCAATATGCCTAATGCACACAATGTGGGTGATACCAGTCTGTTTCAGTGCTTGAATCTGAAAACATTAATAACATTTTAAAATTTATTAATATGTACTTTAAATGGGTAAAAATGAGTAAATAATTCCAATTACCTGGAGGACTATACTCGGCATCACAAGAAGTCACACATCGAAATGCAAACCTATTCAGTTTAAAAATAAATGTCTTAACGACACACAACTGGCCTTTTAAGCCTTTCATACTACATACACAATGAATGCCCGACATTTTGCTCCTAAGCCAGTATGCCTCTTGTCAGTTTGCCCCACATTTTACCTGTTCACCCCCCCCAGTTTGTCAGTTTGCCCCCAACGATTTGTCAGTTCGCCCCAAGCTGTTTGTCAGTTTGCCCCCTACTATTTGTATCAGATATAATCCAAGATATTTTATACATTTTTAGTCAGATAATAAAGATGACGTTAATGTTTAATGACAGATATAATAATAATACGGTTTTATTTTGTGGTTGGTGGAGAGTCAACGATTTTGGCAGTTCGTCAAAAGAAATAAAAACAGTTAATAGTGATTGATAATAAAACAACTGAATTATACTGATCAGTGTTTATCTAGTTGAAGCATACTTACCAAATGATCTCTTCTTATGAGTGTTATTTTAATTGCGGAATTACGGAATGAAGTCAATAAACCACAGATTGGTATTAATTAACATGAAGTTCATCACATTTTACAAACACAAAGAGTGCTGTGAACTATACTCTGGACATTCTTTTTCCAATGCTATCCCAAATATTGAATATCTGCACATCCTTGTGTTGAATATCGAATGTTGGCGAACCAACTCGAACATTTCGCATCGGAAACTGCACTCTTTGGCATGTTCACTCGGTTGCTTCTGGTTCAATTTCTTTGGAAAACCTTATTCCATGACGCAAAATTTGGGATTCTCCCATCCAATTTTGTTGTACGCATTCGCACTGATCACTACATGGAGCGATTCTGTTTGCCATCTACACAAATCGCATTTTTGGAATCGGACATATGGGATCATGCCTATGTATTTACATGTTTTGCTGCGTTCGCATTCGCATACCATGTAAGTGGAATCTTAGCTTAAAGTTGTATTTATTGTTTGAATGTATTTGTTAATTATATTTGTGTATTTGCATTTGATTGAAACTGAAATAAATACATATTGAGACTATTGACTATTACGTTATTTTTATTGATGTATCTATGGAACTATATTTTACGTCGTGATGTTAGTACTTTAACAGAACCTTGTTCAAGGTTATGCAAATTAAACTATTAAACTATTCTTTGTTAAAAATATATATATAATGAAACGTTTTGGCGATGTCAGTGTCATATTTCCGGTTGTTTAGGCCATTTGGAAAATGTTGGCCGATTACGAATTCTAGGTGTTATTATTTATAGCATCTCTGACTGAAGCAGGTGCATGATCGAGAAAGTACCAAAAATACATATTTTAAACTCATTCACAACAAAAACAACTGTCGGACAAAATGACCGCTAATATTAAATTTGTGACTGTCAAAGCTCCTTCATTCATTCTAGATTAACGACAACAAACTATTGACAACAAAGTATTGAGGACAAACATACACAGGATGGGGGCGAACTGGCATTCATCTTGGGGCGAACTGGCATTCATCATGGAGCGAACTGACATTCATTTTGGCACGAACTGGCTTCATTGTGGGGCGAACTGGCATTCCTCTTGTGGTGAACTGACAACTTTGTCTAGGGTGAACTGGTAAGGGGCAAAACTGACTGGGGCGAAGTGGCATGGGGGCGAAACGTACAAATATACAGATGTAGTGCACTTCATAAGTGTTTGTTTTTTTAAATATTTTTATGTTATATATACAGTGGAAACTGTCAAAACTGGATTCCTCTTAAAATCGACCAAATTTCTTGGTCCCGAATTTTTTCCTGTTTTTAAAGTATAAAACCCCTGAATTAACTAGATCCTATGAATTCCGGATACTGGTCAAATTGTATACACAAACATGTTATATTCTTAATAAATTAACCTGTGAAAACTGGACTGCTTAAGACAAAACTGAACCATAGCTGAATAAACATGTGTTACAATGCCAACCGGAAGTCGAGCCATTCAGAAAAGCCGACGAGTCTTTGGTCTCATTCCACACATTTGTGTTACCAGATTAATTAAAAATAAGGCTTGATAGTTTATCAATTGTATTTTGCAAGTGGTGTAATGACTGTCAATTATGCTTTCGTCACAAAAGAATAAGTTTCACTGAGCCAATAAACATACAGATTAAACAAATAGATTTAACAATTTACTCGTTTATAAGCTTAATACTATCTATTATAGACCCAATTTAAATAATCGAATACGTTTCAATTAACCAAGCTCGTTGTTCAAACACGTAGCAAGAATAAAAAAATGCACATATACATACAGTACATTAGATACGAACAATATAGTTACTTCATTTTTTTTTTTTTTTTTACGCTCATAGAAAAACTGTCATGGCCAGTAGCTAAACAAATACATATCAAACTGTCACAGAACATGAAAATTAATTAAAGATTCTAAATCAGTACCGAAACCAACGTTTCATAGTGCAGGGTTTTTGGAATATTTCGACAGATTCCAATTTACGAGCTTTTCCAACAAGGGAAATAACTCCAAATATTTATAAAATAGTAACTAAAATGGACACTTTGTGAATACCAGATCCCTCAGCAAACCGGATAAATGTTGGGGTCTGAAGGAGAACCAGTTTAAACAGGTTCCACTTAATATATAATACTAGTATATTATAAAAATGGCAACTGAAAAGAGCCAAAAAATGGCATAAAAAATTCAATATTCAAAATATTATTTTCAAAATGTTTTTCTTTCTCATACTATCTTAAGAATAAACATCACAAAAAATGATAGTATGTAACTAGTTTTGGAAATAGCAAAAAAGTCCTATGTTTCAGTTTTTTTCATTATTTTGTTAAATAATAATTTAAAATATTACCCAATGAACCTTGTACTACACATGTAAATTTTTCACAACGAAAATGAAGTTAAAAGACGAGTTTATTACAAAGTGGGGTAACTCTACCCATTTTAACATTCGGAACATCTAATCTTTACCGGTAATAATTATTCATCATTTTGTGCTTTAAAGATATATTCCCATGGAATTTAAGGGCTTTATGCTCTAAATATTGATTACGAATAAAACTTGCATGCATCTGTGATACCAGATCTGGCTTTTATATCATGCAAGACATTTTACCTGAACCATGGTATAGGGAATTCCATGTAGAGCCGATCAATTTTTTTTTTCACATTTAAATATTTGAATTCTTAGTGTTAAAAATATCTAATTATAAGTGAGTATAGATGGTAGCGTTTTGGATTGTTGTTGATGGAAATTGTAATGTAAATAAATTTTAAAACAAAACCGCCAAGGAATATGATTGTATTTACACTTTTTATTGGACATGGTCAATGAAACAATGCTATGTGGCAATGAAGGAAACTTACACAATATGGAAAGTATGTGAAGGGCATGCTGGCAAACCACTTAGGGCACCAAGGCATTTTTCTTGCCATTGACAACATCCAATATTTGGGGCACCGCAGCATTTGCCTCCAGTGCTGTGGTGACATTCGAACCCAGTAGTCCCCATGAATAAAGTATTAACATCCTTTATTGGTTGAAACCATGATTTTAATATATAAAATTAATATACTTTTGACCCATTCTGCGAAGTAATAGCTTAGCTAAAATGTTGTTCAAGGAACATTATTATGTATAAAAGACAATATACAGATATCTTTCACTGATAATAAATGGAAGTTGAATTTAACTAAATATGTTTAGGGGAGCAAAGTATCAAATGATCCATGATACTAGAATAAGTACAATTTTAAATTTAACTTGACCTCAATGATTTATACATCTGGGGAGAAGTGGCAAGAATTAAGTTCTATCCCTGCTTTATGCTTAGTTAAGTTAAATGTATGTAAATTACAGCACCGAATACTTGAAGACATATAAATCAAGGGAGACAAAAACAGTCAAACCAATTATTACTTCTTAATTACAGTTAAACTTTCATAATGCCCACTGAAAGGCCTTCGTAAGAGTGATTGAACATGTGGTTTTATGTACAGGACGAAATACACATATATCAGCACCCTCAGTAGTTTGAGAAGTTGCAGGGTACAACAGTGATGGTAGCCAGCGATCTTGACATGCAAAAACAACTTTTTTCTTTTACCAAAAACGAAAAGTAGGCCGGTGACTGGGTACTTTTGAGGGCACTGATATATATGTTCCTTATTCATCGTTGAAATTATTCATCGACAAATTCTGATGATCAGAAATGGGAGCAGGCCCCCAGTATGAATTTCATTCCAATGTCCCCCCACATATATGTATTTATACTAAAAATGGATATTCAGGTATCTAAAATGTTTTAATACAAAGGTTAAAAAACATGCATTTTCACATTTACTTAAAGGCTGTTAAATCTCCTTTATAGGAAATTACACATTCCTCAAATATAGTACTGCAAATTTTCACAGGGCTATATTGTAAGCAAATGTTTTATTGTATCTATTCATATAAATACAAGGTTTGTACACTGTGGCACTGTACTGAAACCTGGAAATTCACTATGGTCTCAATGCATTACAGGTAAATAGATGATCAATACATGGATACAAACAAATACCTTAGATTTCATGGCAGCAGCATATGGACCAAGAAACAGACCAGGAACAATTTCCTAAAATCAATTTAAAACACAAATCACATACATGTAGATATATACCAAACAAATTAAAATCTAAACATGCACTTTAAATATAAGAATTATTTAAGAACACACATATAAATCAGATATACTGAAGCAGAAATTTCAGGAGTGTCCAAAGAATTTTTATGATTTTTAATACTGGAGGAGAGGTTTCCAAAGCTCATTATGACCAAATGATGAAATTGCCAAACAGCTAATTTGAAAATTGTGTGTCACTTTCGATCTGCCACTGTTTTGACTCTCTTCTTTCTTGTTACTTGTGTAATTCCATCCTTTAATTGGTCAGTGAACCATCTAAAAATACTACTTGCTGTGTCTGCTCATTTTTATGCACACATACACGGTTCATTCACACAACATCAAAAGAGTTTGAACTCAGTAACTGGTCAGTTGAAATAACTCTGCCTTTTCCATTACTTACGATTCACTTGGTACACTTTGGATTTTGTTCAATTTATTTGGCTAATTGAAACTGAATTTGGCTACAGAATTTCTGACAAAATTAGCCAAACTGCTAATGATTTTTATGGTTCGGCCTAAACCTTTAATGTTTAATGTTTGTTTAACGACCCCCCAGCACAAAAATAAATATCGGTTATTGGGGGTCATACATTGGTTAAAAATAGCATTGCAATTATTTAAAATAAATCAGTGTAAAGAGCTGATA